>JASDQU010108680.1:101998-118982 GCA_032191745.1 Picea mariana | reverse complement strand
TTGGTTGAAAGGTACTTCTGTTACTCTTCCTTCTCATGCATTAGGCTTAGATAGATTCGAAAGAAATTCAGTGTCCATGATAAGCACTTTTCTGTCTAGGGTTAAGGTCAAGCCTTAGAGGTCGATATACTTGTCCGCAGGCAGATTTTCCTACAACAGGATGCACTGCATTTATACATTGCAAATAATATTGACTAGATGAATGTATGGATTGAAAGATGTAGACATCATAATGAAGGTAGGTTATCATGGAAATGAATGTCTGAATTGGTTAGAGAAGCTCATCGTAATAGAGGGTTTTTGGACTCAAATTTGACTGACACACCCACTTTGTTCCATCATCAATTCATCATGTAAACCATAAACCCTAATTTTCTTTCAAAGTACACAATTTGGTTGACGCCAGTTTTACGTTTTCGTCAGTCTTTCCTCATCTTTCTTTCAAGTTATACATTAATGTATATACAATGTATATGTGTCATATTTGTGATGGAAAATCCCTCTTTTTTGTTGATTTCTTAATCAACACCATAAAAATACTAGAGGCGGGCAACAATGACATGTGAATGGGGCCAACGTTGAAAGTTTTTCAAACTGTATCTGTATGCATTGAAATTTGACATGGATAGGATATTCTCATGCCTTAAAGATATGGGAGGTTTTATGGACTCAGATTTCACTCACAAACCCACTTTATTCCATCATCATATCATCATGGAAACCATAAACCCTATTTTTCATATGTTTTAGTAGATATGTTAATGAATCCGAATTTCATATTTGTATTTGACTCAAGGTCCATCTATGTTACACAATATAAAATTTTAATTTCAAGTTCATAAAACAAATATGAAATGAATCCAAGCATCATTTGATATCATCTGAAGAGATACAAATGTAAATAATCTTGCGACGAATTTATCTATACTATCGACGAAAAAATTTCGTCGATAGTATAGCTAATTCGTCGCAAGAATATTGTGTCTAATTTGAATGGTGTTAGATGGTTTGCAAGGATTGTAGGGATTATATTATGGTGCAATGTAGAGTAGTCTATAATAACAATCCCTATTCTAAACCTCAAAATGGATAGTACCATATCTTGTTCATAAGACAAATATTCTTTGTATGTTTCCTTTGTGGTGGCTCAAGCCCTTAATACACATGATTCCTTACAATGAAATGTAACAATTTTACTATTGAATGATAGCATTATGTCACCCATGGTTAAGGAGGAGGTATGGAGGAGGTGAAGGGACAATGACATGTGATGAATTACACCCTATCATATACCAATTTGATACAAATTGCTTGTGAGTCCTTAGAAAAAACCAAAAACATAAGAAGGAAGCATACAAATCTCTTTGGGATGTAAACTATATGGACTCCTAATCCTAATGTGGAAACAACACTCACCGAATTGTCATCCTCTAAAGGTCATTGTGCATACACATTTATAGGAATGCAGGAATGATCCACGTTGACCATGTCAAGGATCAAAATTACCTAGGGTTTTTTTGTTTGTTCCATGAAATCATGGTCTGTGACTACATTCAACTAAGTTGATTAGAATTATTAGGGTGATGCTTAACAACCCATGTATAAAAATTGACTATGTATTATATGAACATTGAGAAAGTCATCACTCCATCAATAATCATCCCCACATCTTATCTTGTGCTAATTCACTTATGGTGTTCCATATCAACATCGACTTCAAGGTAGGCTTGTGCTAAATTGTTTTCAAACATATATTATTCTTTTCTCCTATTTGCGCACACACTTTGACTCTCACACACTAAAATCCTTTGTTAAATTACATTCAACACACTCAAATTTTCATTATGTTTCCTAACAACTACTCTAATCAATGATTTTATTATTTTACCATAACTCTCAATAGATTGACGTTAAATTGTCTAGTGGAAGTTATGTATAGGTAATACTTAATTCTAGTGTATTGAAATCATAATGCACATATTGCCTAAGTCCTTTATCACAAATTCTTTCTAGTTTTCAAATTCATTTTTGTGACAATCTAAAAAGGCTTTTATATGTCATTCACAAATTTTGGGTCTTTATCATGAACATTTGTGCATTTAGACTCACATAGGTTGCTATTTCTCTCTTGTTAGGATACATAGGTATACTAGATGGATTCTTAGGAAACATAGGTTTTTCTCTCTTGCCTGCTTTCCCGCACCCATTTCAAAGGTCTTTGCCTTTCGAGCCATCCAGTTTTTTGGGACTTTCATATCTCAGTACCGAAGCCATTCCAACCCCCGAAATATCGTCAACAATTGTCACCTCACCATTGTGTTGCAAGGAGGAAGTGACCTCGGTCACTATGGCACAAGGAGAAAGTGAACTTGGCCACTACGGTGCAAGGAGACATAGACCTCGAGTGATGCGTAAGCAGATAGAGATCTCGACCTTGAGCCAATATTCACAAGGATCAAAGAATGGGGAGTAATTTCATTCCAAGAGTTTCAATTTGGAAAATGAATGAATAAATTTGCACTCCTTATTGCCACAAAAATGTTTGAATAAGAGGTCTTTAGGATTCCAAAATCTCAAAATCCATAATCATATACTTAGCATTTCAATAGGTTTATGATGATGCTCATACTAAATTTAGGGTTTGGTTGAATGTATATGGTTATTCCATGATTGTTTGGTTTGATATTGGTTCACAACACATTGAGGGAATTAAACATAACTTTCATATTACACATTGAGGGCCTTAAACATCTTTGTTATTTAATATATCTAACAACTACAATAGAGATATTTTTCTTTGCCCCAATTTATATCTTATCTATACATTCACACTGCTAGAAAATAAGGATCCCACATGCACATCACTTGCAGCCACAAACCTTTATGAATAATATGTTGGGTAAGCACCCTACAAAAACTAGGTATGCATCCTCTTTATTCCCATACTAGCATAGTTTTAACCCTTAGCATTAGTAAACCTCTCTATGCACTTCTATCCAATGTGGATTTGGGTTCATGGTGAGATTTTTGTAGAGAGCAAATCACAAGTTATAAAATCCACCAACAGACTAGGACCTAAATATTTATAGAACACACTTTAATTCCATCTAATATAGAATATCCATGTTTTTATTGAGAAGGGTAACACCCTCCATCAAGTTTTCAATGAGGGAAGGCTACTAGGTACATTTGAGGGAAATCGTGTCATGGTTTTGGACTCATGTCATGTAATAAACTTAGATAACATTCAAGAAGAGATGAGTGGAATAATGTTATCGACCATTAGGAGTCTCTTAAAATACATTTCCCTATACCCAATGCACCATTTTCCATGTTAGGTTTTACCCATGGGGGCATGAGAAATAAGTTTCATTAGACATCGAGAAATGACTTGTGCTCGATTTCTTGAAAAAATCTATTGGTTTCTTCTTCTATTACAACACAAAAAATTATCATCATTTTTAGGACAACTACAAAGAAAAGGTGAGTTATAAAACACTAGTGTTAACCCACTTTCAAAGAATAACAAGCCCCATGACTTTTTATTTCTACACAAAAAATAAAAATAAAAAAAAATTGGCATTTTTAGTGCTACAAGTAAGCCTAGAATTTGACATCCGACATGGTTTGAGAATGCTCATTCAATGGTATTCCTCATGATTCCTAGTCCCCACCAAAACCATTATAATTTGTGTAATATCTTCCTAAGTAGTGTCTTGCATATTGTTGTTTTGGCTCAAACACAATATTTTATCTTCATACAAACTCAAAATCCTCTTCATCCTTTCAATATAGGAATAGATTTATCCATCTAGGTCCTTGGTATTTTTGTTGCTACACCCTTAACTTCCCAATATTTCCTTCTTTTTCAATGCCAAATTTGCAAAATCGCTTTGCTCCAACAATGTTTTGAACTTCAAATTCCCTTCACTAATGACTAACCTACCTCTTTATTACCTCCTCCAATTGTTTGTTTCCTCCAGGGAATCTAAGATAACTCGCAAGAAATTGTTTTCAAGATATTTACATCCATAGTTGTTAGTTTTCACTCAACCACATTGCAAAGGGTGTAGTTGTACTTCCTCCTAGTCACCAAGCTTATTGTTGCCCCCTAGTAGTACTAATGTTAAGTGTGGAGGGCATGCCTCTTTGCTTTCAAACCCCATTATCTCATGTTATCATCCTTTGATATGGATATGAATATATAAATAGCAACATCAATGTCTAATTGTTCATCATCCACAAATCATTACTAATATAACAAAGCATTATGATTACCTTTACTAACATGAGATAATCATTACTAATATAAGAAAGAATTATGAGGAGTCATTATTCCACCATATATCCACAAGTTGGTCCCCTTTTCTGTGATGTGTTAGTCCCTAATGAGTGTGGATAGTGTATCCAAATATTTGTCATACATACATTTTTTTGACTCCCTGTGGATGATATAATGGCCTCATAAATTCTTCACATATATTCACATAAATACTAGTATATTTATATTCCCACGACAAGTAAAACTAACATTTTGAAAAGACATACCAGGGGTGATGTATCCTATTGATCCTTTCAAAGAAACTATTGAAGTAAGTGACTCAATAGAGGTTGCACCCATTCATTTTGCAATCCCAAAATATGTTACATGGCCTGGCACGTCTTCATCTAGTTGGCCTCAAGTGAGCTCCCTTCTAAGTTTAATACTTCGACTCTATATGAAAATCACTCATTTATCTTTGTTGACCTTGCCTCAACTAGTTTGTCAGTGATTGAAACTTGACTTGTTGAACCAACTTGATATGTCACTTAGTCTCTCTACATAACAAATACGAGTTGATCAATTTTCTCCTTATAATACAAGTTGATCAATCTTCCATTTAAGAAGAATGCATATTTGTTTTTTGCCTTTTGTCATCCTTGTATCCTACATAATTATGATTACTAGAATTGAAAGGGCCATTCTTCTTAATTGCTCTCTCATTCAATGGACTACAGGTACAACCAAACAGGTATTTTTCAGATCTGTCTTTGTCAAGCGAGGAAAGTTCAGGTAAATAGAGAGAAACTAGAGGTGAGAAGATCACAAGAAAATTCCATAGACACACGAAATTTTTTCTTCCTGAAGTGTGGTCCTACTCTTATGATGCTCAGAGGATAGACAACATCGAGGGGCCCTTGAGGTACACACATTTAGTGAAACAATCAGTACCCAAGGACCTTCATCAAGTAAACACTAATTTTTGTCTGGAAGAGAGGATATATCACATTGCTCCATCATCGTTACATGGCTTGGGGATATTTTCCATGGATGGAATAAAGTTTTTTGACGATAGAATAACTAAATTGATGGATTATGTCAGGCCTTTTTACAGTTATAGAGATTGGATGAAGCTAGTCTAATATATGCGAGGTATGCGGATATACGAAGTGGCTGCAAATTATATACATCTAAGAGAAATCGATAGAAACAAAGGAGGGTCTATGTATATTGATGGAAAGACATAGGCATCGGGCAATATTGCAGGTTTTATAAATAGTACACGACCTGGGACAACAAATAAGCAACACAATTGCATATTTGAGGGGCGAGAATGAAACCGTGTATTCGTATTCCCAATAAAATCAATAACTGCAGGGGAGGAGTTGCTGATTGATTACAACTTGAATCAAATACATACAAACATTGCTATTATGGGAGCGTTAATTTGAAATCTATTATGTTTACTTATCATGATGTGTTGTGGTGCAATTTGTAAATTTGTATTCCCATTGTTTGTAAATTTATCGTTGTTCATGATGCTTATTTGTTATGGATTTATAACACCTAAATATTATGCACATCATACTCTTAGTAGTTGCATGAGTCCTTTCATTTTTTATAGATTTCTAACACCTAATTCTTGGTAGGCTGATAGTGGAAAAGCACCAGCCAACCCCTCAAAACAGGTAAATTACAGGCAATGCACTTCACTATAATGCACATCATACTCTATGAGCTTGCATGAGTCATTTCATTTGTTATGGAATTCTAACACCTAATTCTTGGCAGGATGATCATGGAAAATCTCCAACGCCCCTAGAACAGGCATATGATTAACATTTCTGAATTACATTTAATCTGAAATTTATTATTTGTTTATATAATTGAAAATAACTTTTCTTTCTTGAAATATGTAGTCCATAGGCCATGGTTGTGATGATTGGGTCGACGAAGACTTGTTGGATGACCCCAAAATAATGGTAACAATCAACAAAATCATCAGAAAAATGAACAGAGAAATCCTTCGCTTGATTGTAAGTAAAGACCAAAATCAAGAAACTAAAGAAAGGATAGAGTAGTTGAAGGAAGACCTTCAAAAATATAAGGTAATAACCATATCTTAAAGTGATTTTTTTTTGGTCATAAGTTCAATTATGAATGTTTCATGTTATAACTTTTACATTTTCTAATCAAAAAAACTTTTTCTTTATTACATAGGATTTTTTGGCTTTGATTCAGTCATCTCCTATAATAGATGTTAGTAGTAGTCATGTTGCAAAGAGTACACCACAACGTCCATCCAACACGAGCCAACATATACCGTCTAGGATATTCATCACTCCACCTGCGATTGATCCTAGTCATACTCAAACTGGGTCCACACCTATAGCTGGGGACCACAAGCATGACATACCCCTTCATCTAGAGGTGGTAAAGCCACACACAGGAGCTAGTGGCAGTACTGGTAGTGATGACACTGTCGGTTCATTTCCTAGATCGTCACGCATTTCTAGTACGGGAACAATTTCATGCACTTTTTTGGTGAATGAGAAAGGAGTTCCAATAAATACATTAAAAATTCTAGGTGTTTTTAATTGTTTTAACCATTTGTTGTTGTATATCTGAAGCATATATCATCTTATATATTATTATTTTCTAATTAATGATCATTTATTTTTGCATGTAGGAAACAACTTGTTTTATAAACAATTGCATGACCAGTCGTTGGAAATTTTTGGTCCCACATTACGCACGAGGTGGAATTATCAGAGTATTCACCTCAAAAAATAAATCTTGGACTACCTTGAACGTATGTTTGGGGTAGATACCTTTGACAAATGCAAGGTCTCCAAAGCGGTGGGCCTATATTTAAAATATATACGTGACATGTATAGGGTTAAATTTCAAAAGAACCCTAGATATGAGCGTCCACCCGTTATTCTTGAGAGGGAATAGAAGGTGTTCATTAAGGACGCAAAGGAGAAGAGATTGAGAAAAGAAGGAAGAAATCTAGTTGGTCCAGGAAGGTAAATTACAATTTGAATTCAATACTTTTAGCTTTATTTATTTTTAAATGCAATTGTGGTATATAACATACTTGAAATTTTTCATAGGCTCCCTGACACTTCAAAAGCCACCAAGGCAAGGGTTTAGAAACATGGCCAACACAGACTAGGCCAAGGAGGCTATTTGAAGTTACATGCACGAATTGTAAGTAATGAAACATCTTAACAATATTATTAGGTATATCGCCTTCCAGGTTTCTGGTAATTCATGGGGAAACCTATAAAACAACTAAATAGTCTTATGCAATGTAGGGGGATAATTTTGGTACCAAATCCACTACAGAAGACCTTCATCTTGGTTACAATTATGGATACCAAGTTGTTATTGATCACCGAAAAATCTTGGGAGAGTCGCCAAGATGCAGTGTGCATGAGATGGCATATTATAAAAATCTAACCACAACAACACAGTTTCATTACCCTTAAAATACATTCTCATTTGATATCATCCAATAATTTTATATGTTTCTCTATTATTTATAGCAGGGGAGTAGCAACTTACCAAGCCCATCAATAGTACTGCAAAGTAGTTTGTTGATAGTAGAGAGAAACCACAAGATGGTTCTTTCATGTAGCAGCATGAAGGTGAGGTGTATCATCCTGATAGTGAGGTGCAGCCTCTTGAAAGTGAGGTGCAACTTGATCCTAACATAACTAGGTCGGTGCAGCCCCATGATGTTGTTAAACATGAGATCCAAGATGGTAATATGGTTGTATATTAATCATATATAACTTAATAATTTCGTACTTATAAATTTTGTGATTATATTTTTTCTTTTTACTATTTCAATTATGATTGTTTGCTTATAAATTTTTTGGTTTCAGTGGTAGAGATGCATGACATACATCAAAATCCTCTAACAGAAGAGGAGCACAGGGAAGGTAAATTATTACATTCCAGACGTATTTTTTCTTATTAATGAACTAAATCAATCGTATTCAATAACTTGCCCTATAAATTTAATATTTTTTGTCGTTGTAGGCGATGACCCACATCTGGTGCCTCAATGCCATGAGTAGGTGACAAGGAATGCAATGCACGTGAGAATTCAAGGACAATCAACAATATAAGAGCACACAGTTAAAGAAGATGAAACAGATATCGATGAAATATTTAGGAAATTAGCAGCAAGTCATGCAAAGAAAAAAAAATAAAACTAGTATTGATGTATAATATTATAATACCGATCATTTATAATAAATAAAAAATCACATATGCCTGTCAATATTAAGGTCTTGCATACCTTTTTTTTTCTTTACATTTCAATGAGTTCTTGATAATTTTACTTTTCCGTGACATTTTTTGAATATTTTTAATGCATATTATCTAGTCGATAGTGTTATTTTTCTTTGACTTTGACCATTTGACCCTTCGATTAGACTGGAAGGTATAAATCCCAAATCAAAGTGTGGAAACCCCCTTTGTATGAGGATGACACCCCCACATTATGATCTAACCTTTTGATAGAGATATGATCCTTTATGTTGTTATCTTGTGATTGGTTAAGCCCCTCTTGTTGACTTGTATATTTTGGTCACCATTATTGTGGCTAGGCTCCCCCTCTTATGTTTTGGTCACAGTCTATCCTTGGTGTTGTCAGCCTGTATTTGTCCCTCGACAGCCTTTCCATGGCTGCCTTGACCCTGTCGCAGCCTATCCTTGGCGATGTCAGCCAGTAGCTGCCCCTCAATAGCCTTGTTGTGGCTGTCTTGACCCTGCCATTGCCTAACCTTGGCGCTATCAGCCTGTAGTTTCCCCTCAACAGCCTTGTTTTTGCTGCCTTGACCCTATCGTAGCCTATCCTTGGCACTGTCAGCCTGTAGTTACCCTTCGACAGCCTTGACCTACCATAACATATCCTTAGCACTGTCAACTTGTAGCTACCCCTCGGTAGTCTTGCCCTGGATGCCTTGATCATGCCGCGGCCTAACCTTGAAACTGTCAACTTGCCTCTACCTCTTGTGACCTCTATTGTAGCTTTGTGTTCTGTGGCATGCCTCAAGGAAGGTTTTCGTGACACTCGATAGTTTTCCTAATGTATTAAGAGCAATGTGACCCAAAGTGGATGGTTACAAGGCAACGTTGGTCTCCGAGGGTTCTTTGATTGATTGAGGTCATCTTGTTTTTGGGGTCTGTTGTGATTTGTTTTTCCTACTGGTCATCTCTCTCTCACTTGGTAAGGTCTGCCCTCAGGTAAGTGCTTGAAACTTCTCCCTTTACTGAGTACATATATGGGGGTTTCCACACTTAGGTAAGTTTCTAACCCTATCTCTTTTACTACTGTTATTTATTATGTTCACTATTCAGTTTCATATTGAAGATCATTGACTTATTTTACAGAAGTACCTATCTTCATAGTATGTTCATATTATGAATTGATATTCAATTGCTATCAATGGTTATCTTCTTAATGTGATCAGAAATTTTTTGTTATATTTCTATTATCTTCTTTTTACCCTTACGTTTAGATCTGATCTGTAGTAAGCATATTGTGAGAAAAAATATTAAATTTATGTCTACTTCAGTTTTTACCCTAAATATATCAGTTACATTGGGTATTGGGGAATTGAGAGTGATGTGAGGGGGGGGGAGGGGCCATTAGAGATTCCACCTTCACGTGGTTGGCCCTGTTTAGTAGAGAATAAATTAGGAATTGGCTAATCTTGGACCAAACATATCTCGATCCACCGGAGCAACAACAAAGCCAATGTTGACTTTGTTTCTGCTCCATCAGATCAAGGGAGGTTTGTTGCAAGATTAGATAGCTCCAATAAATTATTCTTGAAACCAAGAGGAGCCCATTTAGGATTTATTTATAGTTCTATAACTATCACGTTTGTAGTTTGTTCTCACTGAGTAATTCGATGTTTGAATCTAGGATGATGAGGGGCTACTCCAAAAAAAGGATGATAAGGTGCTTGTAAGCATTGTCAAGGTATGTTCTGACATTCTCAATTTAGTGCATCTTAACGTATAGTAAATAATTGCAGTTGAATAAATTTTTTTAAACACATATTTTATTTAATATTCTAGATTGTCCAATGTAGCGATCTATTATCTTGAGTAGGAATATCCTGGAGGTTAAATATGTCCATTGAATAATCTTGGATTTTGTTGTCTTGTCTAGGTTTGTCCCGATGGAAAAACTATTGAGCATGAAGAAACTCATGGCATTGTAACTCGAAGGTGAAACTAGCACAAATAAGGGGTTTGGTCTAGAAGTTTTAACTATATATATGATGCATCATTGTTTTGAAGGGTGTATTTTTCTTTTATAATCTCCAAAGTAATGTTTCATAAATCGCATAGTTATATAAATTCATAATTAGCTATTGAAGGTTAGACAATATTTAGTGATTAGCTGGTTTTCAATTGTATATGTTGGCCATATGTTGAAATTGCAAAGCTTATTCTATTATATGGTCTAGTTATAGAATTTTCCTTGTTTCTCCCTTCTTCTTTTAAAACCCTACTTTTTTTTTTAATAGTGGCCCTGACCAATGTTCTCAAAGGCTATCAAGTTGTAGCACATCAATTTCTATTTTCTACACTTTAGTTGAGATATAAGTGGCGTTTGGCTTTTGTAAACGATTTTTTGATTTAATTTTGTGTTGATAAAAATCAATGATTGTTACAATGTTTAATTCTCAACATTGTTTTGATTCGCCTCGGGGTAAATATATACTTCATAGTTGGTAGCTATCACAATTTTTGTGTTTGTAGCTAGAGTATGGTTATGGCCCTTATTTTTTATTTATCTTTTAAATCCTCTTATGTTTGTCATTGATGGTCTCGTCCAAGAGTTTTAATATCGACTCACAGAAAAGTGGATTTGGGATAAAAAAGCTATCAAGTTGTAGTGCGTCTATTTCTATTTTATACTAACACTGTTTTGATTCTCCTTGGGCTAAATATGTAATTTCGACAAAATCTGAGTTGGCCTCCATTGCAATGTTTTGCACAATTTTTGGGATGTGATATTGTTCCCCATACCTATATGGATCGATATGCATTTGTTTAAATACTTATAAGTTGTTTAATTAGATATTGAAGTTGCTTAGTGACAATTTAAGTAATTTGGTCATTCTTGTATGCAGGTTTTGAAGCACTTTAAGCCTAAGAGTCCATGGCTGAGACCTATACAAGACAGGTGAATTCTTACAAAAATCTCCTCTTCTAATTTCTCAGGCATAAAATTAGAGTGTCCATGGCTGAGACCTATACAAGATAAGGGAATTCTCCAACCAAAAGCAACTGATTTTTCACCTGAGAAATTAGAAGATGATCTTCCTAAAGAACATTGCTTGGTATAACAGATTGTTCTTGGAAAAAGTTGAATGGTAAGGCATTGACAAAAAGGGCAAGGTATTGATGAGAGTTTGTAGAGTTTAGAGTGATAATAACTAGTTTTATTTTTTTTAGATTTGTAAGGCATTGACAAGAAGGGGTTTGGATCTAAAAGCTACACTATGAAAAAAAGAAGCAGTTCCAATAGATTTCTATGATTTGAGAGTTGAATTTTTATAGGCTTTGCATTGGAAGGTTGAGAAAATGAGAATGGTCAACAAAACCTTCATTGATGATTACTTGTTGCTAGACATGAAGCCTATCTTGATTACATTCCATTTGAGTCTAGTGACATTGCCATAGTTTGGAAGCCTATGTTTGAACCTGTCTGTAAATATATTTTTTTGGTGTTGCATGACTTGTTGGTCTTTGGCATTACATGTGGATTGAATGGGAATACCCTATACATGTGCAGGATGTACACATTTTAACAAGGTTGTCTATGGAGGGGGAATATGTCTCCCATGCATTTCAAGTTATGAGGAAGCATGGTCGCAATAAGGATGAACCTAGCCTATATCACATGTATGGTACATATAGGGGAGGTTGTGGTGCCATCATCTCATTGATTATTAACCCTGAGGGCCATTTTTCTTGCTAGTTGATTGCAATCCATCTCATGTGTAAATACACCAAGGAATAATTCAACCTGGATGCCCAATTTGTCACTAAATTATGTGTGTAGGGAACTAAATTGAAATATTTTAAGTTATTAATAGATGAAGTCTTTCAGGCATGTGCTAATCCCCACACATAATCCACCTAATTCATCTTTGGCTATCCATTGGTTGCTTTTGGGATGTGAAAATGGAGTCGCCTATAAGGAAGATAACTTCATTCCATGCCCAATTAACAAATTCTTTCATTGCAATTTGATGCTTGGAAGAGTTGGAAGGACACTAAGAATTTTGCATTCAATGAGGCCACTTTCAACAAATGGTATGACGAGATGATTAGAGTTACTAAACCCATTTTTTGAATCCCATAGGTGCTACAAGTGAATAAATTTTGGTTTGGTATGAACATGGAAAATACATTTATGTGGCCATGAGGGACTAATGTTGATAAATTCCATGCCATTTCTTTTCCTTATTACTTGATAGAATCATCTTGTGATAAATTCCATGTCATTTCTTTTCTCCATTTCCAATTGCAACAACCAGTCCATCTCCGCCTTTGTTGAAGCTTGAGCCAACTGATGATTTTCTTTGGGATCTTGTAGACTTTGGCAACCGGAATTGGCTGGTCAGTGTTGAAGAAACCTTTAGTGCCTTTTATGAACTTGAGAAAAATAATGCCTTTCCTCTTTTCAACAATTCTTTTTTTTAAATATTCAGGTTTGTTGATCTTCTGACTACTACAGGTCCGACTTCCAACGGGAAACACTCCCAGCAAATTGTTGGGACTACAGCATGCTCATCGATCACGTCAGTAGGATAGTGTCAAAATATTCATCGATAGACCAACAAACATCCTATGTTCCAACACACACATACATTTCCTCTGAATTTGTATGAATATGGTCCAGAAACTATTGATGGACAAATGGAGGCCTAAAACATCAGTTGTAATAGGATCCTTCACACAGTCTTCAGCCTATTCTTTCAGTGATTATTTTCTCAATCTTTCTTAGCCTTTTCCATGAGAAACCCATCATTATATAGGATAAGGTGAAGCTTTTAAAAGGATGAGGATGATCCTACCAAATCAGAGAATCCAGTAGGATTACAACCATACAAATGCCACCTCACATTCTAGAAGATTCTCCTTCTAGAAACTTTGTGAACTTCTTCCTTTCTTTAGTTTCAAACACCACTGCACCCTACCTATAGCATCCTATCGAAACCCCATGAGACAAGCATAAAAAAGCCTACGAAAATCAAGGATTTCCGTACACTATACCATTGCCAGCCTATGGTGTCATTCGAAAAACATGCCTTGTAGGGGAAGAACTCCGTAATTTTTCTCATGTAAAAGATTGCTTTGAGAGCCTGAAAACACGCTTGTAGATTCATCATTAGGGTGACCAAAACAATGTGTAACAACAGTGAAAATTCTAAAATTCATGGAAGCCATTAAATGAACAACACAACAAATGGAATTAGAAGCAACAAAAAAAGGAAATATCATGGGAAGATTAAAGAATACAGGAAGAAGGGAAGAGTGGATTTGATATGATCAAGAGACTGTGTCAAAGACACACAATTATAAGTAAAAGGGCGATGTAATAGGATGGGGTTAATGATGTTTTCAATGCTAATGATATTGTTGTGATTGTTGGGTTATGTTAGTATTCCCTTGGTTTGGGTCTATTTTTCTATTTCCATGGGAAATTATTTTAATAGTCTCTATGGGTATCAATGTTGCATTCACAATATATCTTGAGTTTGTACGTGTTTCACAAGACACTATATTGTATATCCCATTGTTGTGAGGAGAGATATGTGAGAATATTAGTTGCAAGAATGGTTTATACAAATTCTTCTAATACATTGATATGGTTTAGGGCCTACAAATTTTTTTATTAGGATATATTTTATGTTATGAATGGATCTATAATGTTTTTCTCTATTTGCTTACTCTTTTCTTTTTTATAATATTATCTGAATGGTATTGCAACTCAACTTAATGGATAACTTATGGATCTAAGTAGCATAGAAGTAGATTTGATGTTTCATTGTCTATAACTCCTTTCATATTCCAAGTCTCGGTTAAGCTTCGGGTCATACCTCCTTCCCTTGTTGAAGGTTGAATATGTCAGCGTATGTACACTATAATGGTTCCTTTTTGTTGGAAACTATCAATAACCCTAATATCGATCTTGTGCCAACATGTTTTACTACAGTATCCTCTTGGATGTTGTGTATTTTATTCATTTTTTCTTCTATGTGAGGGAAATAAATGGGATATTCTTTACATGCCCTAAATTTTATTGGTGGTACACACAAAGACATTGGAACTTGTACACACAAATATCTATGGGCCAACAAGAACATAAAATTTAAAAAATGATAGTTATTTTATGTTTGTTATTGATTATTACAAAAGAATGACATGCGTTACATTTCTTGAAGAAAAATATGAATCATTTGAGAAGTTTAAAGTTTTCAAAGTCCTGGTTGAAAATGAAAGTGATTTAAAAATCAAGTGTTTAAGATCAGATAGAGGAGGTGAGTTTACATCTTATGAACTTGATAAATTTTGTGAGAATCATGGAATCAAGAGACATTTTTCAAAAGCAAGGACTCCACAAAAAAATGAAGTTGTAGAAAGGAAGAACAAAACTATACAAGAAATGGCTATAACAATGTTGAACAAATCCAAACTAGGAGACACATTTTGGAGAGAGGAAATCAACACAATAGTCTTCATTTTTAATAGAGCACAAATTAAAGTGAACAACAACAAGACACCTTATGAATTATGTAAATTCAAACTAGCTACAACCAAATACTTCAAAGTATTTGTAAGCAAGATCTATATAAAGAGAAATGAATATACTTTAGGAAAGTTTGATTCTAGAACAAAAAAAGATATGTTTCTTAACTGTGCATCTGGAAGCAAGGCCTACAAATTCTACAACAAAATATTCCACAAGGTTGTAGATAGTATTGATGTAAGAGTGGATGAATCCATACCTCAAGGGGAAAATTCATAAAAGATTAAGATCTGGAGGAAACAACCTAAAAAGAACAAGAAGAAATAAAATGCCAATATCCAAAGCCACCATCCAGAACTGTCCAAAATAATCATTGAGAAAGTCATATTCTTGGTGATATAGATGGAGGAGTTAAAACTAAAAAAATATTGAACTATTGTTTTCTATCTAAAATAGAGCCCAAGAATTTTACACAAGCTAGTGAAGATAAACATTGGGTTAATGCTATGGAAGAAGAATTAAATCAGATTGAGAAGAATGAGAGATGGGAACTTGTTCCCAGACCAAAAGACAAGAGTGTTATTGGCACCAAATGGGTCTTCAGAAATAAATTGGATGAAGATTGATAAGTAGTAATAAATAAAGAAATATTGGTCTATAAAGGATATGCTAAAGTTTAGGGTATTGAATTTGAAGAAACATTGCTTCAGTTGCAAGATTAGAAGCAATTAAAAAGTTTTTGGTATTTTTATGTTTGAAGAAATTTAAATTATATAAAATGGATGTCAAGTCATCCTTTCTAAATGAAAATCTAAAAGAAGAAGTATATATTGAACAACCATCAGGATTTCAACTGTTAGAAAACTAATATGATGTATGAATACTAAATAAAGCACTCTATGGACTAAAGCAAGATCCCATAGCTTATTATTCGTGGCTTAAAAAATACCTAAAACAACAAGGTTTCAAAAGAGGAGTGGGAGACAATAAAATTTACATTGAAACAAACAATTAAGAAGAAATGTTGATAGCAAGAGCCAAACATTTATAGAAGAAATGAAAAAATAATTTGAGATGTCCATGCTTGGATAATTGTGATTATTTCTAGGTTTGCATATTTCTCAATCCATCAAAGGAATATTCACTTCTTAGACGAAATATATCAAGAAAATGTTGAAGAAACTCATAATGGAAGATGGTGCACCTGCCACTACACCCATGATCACAGGATGTAAGTTGAGAAAAGATGATGAATCTCTAGAAGAAAATCAAATATTGTACAGGTAAATGATTTTCTTCCTACTATATGTGACAATATCAAGGTCAATTAGCATGCAAGCAGTAGGATTGGTTACAATATTTCAATCTTCACAATGTGTAAGAAGTAAAAATAATATTTAGATATCTGAAGGGAACATTGGACATTGGCTTATGGTATTCAAGTTTTAGAAAAGAGAAGATTGCAGAGAAATAAAATAAAATAGATGAATAAATAAAGCACAAAACATACACAATAAAACAAAGACAGAGATAGATGTGGTTCACTCAACGTGGGCTATGTTCACCAGAGAAATTGCTATTCCTTTCTTTATTATTATCCAGTAGATGAAGGGATACAACCTATAACACTCTCGTTGTAAATTCATCTTCTATCTCTCACAATATCCACTCTTAGAATACACTATTTTTCTCTATCCACACATACAAAATATAATTCCTCATAAAACAGGGTTTCCTTGTAGGGAAAAAAACCCTAAAATAACTTCTATCATCATATTTGTGACCTTATAATGAATGGTCGATATTGACCTCGAAATTACAATATTTTATAAGGAAATTTTCCAACAAAATTGTCTTTGGTGGCGTTTCCCCCGAACCCTCACGAAGGGGGGTATCCATTAATTATTTTCGCCCCCCCTGAACCCCCC
>JASDQU010108680.1:87013-99567 GCA_032191745.1 Picea mariana | reverse complement strand
GTATTGATGTATAATATTATAATACCGATCATTTATAATAAATAAAAAATCACATATGCCTGTCAGTATTAAGGTCTTGCATACCTTTTTTTTTCTTTACATTTCAATGAGTTCTTGATAATTTTACTTTTCCGTGACATTTTTTGAATATTTTTAATGCATATTATCTAGTCGATAGTGTTATTTTTCTTTGACTTTGACCATTTGACCCTTCGATTAGACTGGAAGGTATAAATTCCAAATCAAAGTGTGGAAACCCCCTTTGTATGAGGATAACACCCCCACATTATGATCCGACCTTTTGATAGAGAGATGATCCTTTATGTTGTTATCTTGTGATTGGTTAAGCCCCTCTTGTTGACTTGTATATTTTGGTCAGCATTATTGTGGCTAGGCTCCCCCTCTTATGTTTTGGTCATAGCCTATCCTTGGTGTTGTCAGCCTATATCTGCCCCTCGACAGCCTTTCCATGGCTGCCTTGACCCTATCACATCCTATCCTTGGCGATGTTAGCCTGTAGCTGCCCCTCAATAGCCTTGTTGTGGCTGCCTTGACCCTGCCGTTGCCTAACCTTGGCGCTATCAGCCTGTAGTTTCCCCTAAGCAGCCTTGTTTTTGCTGCCTTGACCCTACCATAGCCTATCCTTGGCACTGTCAGCCTGTAGTTACCCTTCGACAGCCTTGACCTGCCGCAACATATTCTTAGCACTGTCAACTTGTAGCTACCCCTCGGTAGCCTTGTCGTGGATGCCTTGATCATGTCGCGGCCTAACCTTGAAACTGTCAACTTGCCTCTGCCTCTTGTGACCTCTATTGTACCTTTGTGTTGTGTGGCATGCCTCAAGGAAGGTTTTCATGACCCTCAATAGTTTTCCTAATGTATTAAGAGCAATGTGACCCAAAGTGGATGGTTACAAGGCAACGTTGGTCTCTAAAAGTTCTTTGATTGATTGAGGTCATCTTGTTTTTGGGGTCTGCTGTGATTTGTTTTTCCTACTGGTCATCTCTCTCTCACTTGGTAAGGTCTTCCCTCAGGTAAGTGCTTGACACTTCTCCCTTTACTGAGTACATCTATGGGGGTTTCCACACTCAGGTAAGTTTCTAACCCTATCTATTTTACTACTGTTATTTATTATGTTCATTATTCAGTTTCATATTGAAGATCATTGACTTATTTTACAGCAGTACCTATCTTCATAGTATCTTCATATTATGAATTGATATTCAATTGCTATCAATGGTTATCTTCTTAATGTGATCAGAAAATTTTTGTTATATTTCTATCATCTTCTTTTTACCCTTACATTTAGATCTGATCTGTAGTAAGCATATTGTGAGAAAAAATATTAAATTTCTGTCTACTTCAGTTTTTACTCTAAATATATCAGTTAGATTGGGTATTGGGGAATTGAGAGTGACGTGAGGGGGGGGAGGGGCCATTAGAGATTCCACCTTCATGTGGTTGGCCCTGTTTAGTAGAGAATAAATTAGGAATTGGCTAATCTTGGACCAAACATATCTCGATCCACCGGAGCAACAACAAAGCCAATGTTGACTTTGTTTCTGCTCCGTCAGATCAAGAGAGTTTTGTTGCAAGATTAGATGGCTCCAATAAATTATTCTTGAAACCAAGAGGAGCCCATTCAGGATTTATTTATAGTTCTATAACTATCACATTTGTAGTTTGTTCTCACTAAGTAATTCGATGTTTGAATCTAGGATGATGAGGGGCTACTCCAAAAAAAGGATGATAAGGTGCTTGTAAGCATTGTCAAGGTATGTTCTGACATTCTCAATTTAGTGCATCTTAACGTATAGTAAATAATTGCAGTTGAAAAAAAAATTTTAAATACATATTTTATTTAATATTCTAGATTGTCCAATGTAGCGATCTATTATCTTGAGTAGGAATATCATGGAGGTTAAATATGTCCATTGAATAATCTTGGATTTTGTTGTCTTGTCCAGGTTTTTCCTGATGGAAAAACTATTGAGCATGAAGAAACTCATGGCATTGTAACTCAAAGGTGAAACTAGCACAAATAAGGGGTTTGGTCTAGAAGTTTCAACTATATATATGATGCATCATTGTTTTGAAGGGTGTATTTTTCTTTTATAATCTCCAAAGTAATGTTTCATAAATCGCATAGTTATATAAATTCTAAATTAGCTATTGAAGGTTAGACAATATTTAGTGATTAGCTGGTTTTCAATTGTATATGTTGGCCATATGTTGAAATTGCAAAGCTTATTCTATTATATGGTCTAGTTATAGATTTTTCCTTGTTTCTTCTTTCTTCTTTTAAAACCCTACTTTTTTTTTAATAGTGGCCCTGACCAATGTTCTCAAAGGCTATCAAGTTGTAGCACATCGATTTCTATTTTCTACACTTTAGTTAAGCTATAAGTGGCGTTTGGATTTTGTAAACGATTTTGTGATTTAATTTTGTGTTGATAAAAATCAATGATTGTTACAATGTTTAATTCTCAACATTGTTTTGATTCGCCTCGGGGTAAATATATACTTCATAGTTGGTAGCTATCACAATTTTTGTGTTTGTAGCTAGAGTATGGTTATGGCCCTTATTTTTTATTTATCTTTTAAATCCTCTTATGTTTGTCATTAGTGGTCTCGTCCAAGAGTTTTAATATTGACTCACAGAAAAGTGGATTTGGGATCAAAAATCTATCAAGTTGCAGTGCGCCTATTTCTATTTTATACTAACATTGTTTTGATTCTCCTCGGGCTAAATATGTAATTTCGACAAAATCTGAGCTGGCCTCCATTGCAATTTTTTGCACAATTTTTGGGATGTGATATTGTTCCCCATACCTATACGGATCGATATGCATTTGTTTAAATACTTATAAGTTGTTTAATTAGATATTGAAGTTGTTTAGTGACAATTTAAGTAATTTGGTCATTCTTGTATGCAGGTTTTGAAGCACTTTAAGCCTAAGAGTCCATGGCTGAGACCTATACAAGACAGGTGAATTCTTACAAAAATATCCTCTTCTAATTTCTCAGGCGTAAAATTAGAGTGTCCATGGCTGAGACCTATACAAGATAAGGGAATTCTCCAACCAAAAGCAACTTATTTTTCACCTAAGAAATTAGAAGAGGATCTTCCTGAAGAATATTGCTTGGTATAACAGATTGTTCTTGGAAAAAGCTGAATGGTAATGCATTGACAAGAAGGGTAAGGCATTGATGAGAGTTTGTAGAGTTCAGAGTGATAATATCTAGTTTTATTTTTTTTAGATTTGTAAGGCATTGACAAGAAGGGGTTTGGATCTAAAAGCTACACTGTGAAAAAAAGAAGCAGTTCCAATAGATTTCTATGATTTGAGAGTTGAATTTTTATAGGCTTTGCATTGGAAGGTTGAGAAAATGAGAATGGTCAACAAAAACTTCATTGATGATTACTTGTTGCTAGACATGAAGCCTATCTTGATTACATTCCATTTGAGTCTAGTGACATTGCCATAGTTTGGAAGCCTATGTTTTAACCTCTCTGTTAATATATTTTTTTGGTGTTGCATGACTTGTTGGTCTTTGGCATTACATATGGATTGAATGGGAATACCCTATACATGTGCAGGATGTACACATTTTAACAAGGTTGTCTATGGAGGGGGAATATGTCTACCATGCATTTCAAGTTATGAGGAAGCATGGTCACAATAAGGATGAACCTACCCTATATCACATGTATGGTAC
Source organism: Picea mariana (assembly GCA_032191745.1). Lineage (NCBI taxonomy): Eukaryota > Viridiplantae > Streptophyta > Pinopsida > Pinales > Pinaceae > Picea > Picea mariana. The sequence goes on along the minus strand of JASDQU010108680.1, from coordinate 95,847 downwards.
ATATAGGGGAGGTTGTGGTTCCATCATCTCATTGATTATTAACCCTGAGGGCCATTTTGCTTGCTAGTTGATTGCAATCCATCTCATGTGTAAATACACCAAGGAATAATTCAACCTGGATGCCCAATTTGTCACTAAATTATGTGTGCAGGGAACTAAATTGAAATATTTTAAGTTATTAATAGATGAAGTCTTTCAGGCATGTGCTAATCCCCACACATAATCCACCTAATTCATCTTTGGCTATCCATTGGTTGCTTTTGGGATGTGAAAATGGAGTCGCCTTAAAGGAAGATAACTTCATTCCATGCCCAATTAACAAATTCTTTCATTGCAATTTGATGCTTGGAAGAGTTGGAAGGACACTAAGAATTTTGCATTCAATTAGGCCACTTTCAACAAATGGTATGACGAGAAGATTAGAGTTACTAAACCCATTTTTTGAATCCCATAGGTGCTACAAGTGAATAAATTTTGGTTTGGTATGAACATGGAAAATACATTTATGCGGCCATGAGGGACTAATGTTGATAAATTCCATGCCATTTCTTTTCCTTATTACTTGATAGAATCATCTTGTGATAAATTCCATGTCATTTCTTTTTTCCATTTCCAATTGCAACAACCAGTCCATCTCCACCTTTGTTGAAGCTTGAGCCAACTGATGATTTTCTTTGGGATCTTCTAGACTTTGGCAACCAGAATTGGCTGGTCAGTGTTGAAGAAACCTTTAGTTCCTTTTATGAACTTGAGAAAAATAATGCCTTGCCTCTTTTCAACAATTTTTTTCTTTAAATAGTCAGGTTTGTTGATCTTCCGACTACTACAGTCGGACTTTCGACGGGAAACACTCCTAGCAAATTGTTGGGACTATAGCATGCTCATCGATCATGTCAGTAGGATAGTGTCAAAATATTCATCGGTAGACCAACAAACATCCTCTGTTCCAACACACACATACATTTCCTCTGAATTTGTATGAATATGGTCCAGAAACTATTGATGGACAAATGGAGGCCTAAAACATCAGTTGTAATAGGATCCTTCACATATTCTTCAGCCTATTCTTTCAGTGATTCTTTGCTCAATCTTGCTTAGCCTTTTCTATGAGAAACCCATCATTATATAGGAGAAGTTGAAGTTTTTAAAAGGATGAGGATGATCCTACCAAATCAGAGAATCCAGTAGGATTACAACCATACAGATGCCACCTCACATTCTAGAAGATTCTCCTTCTAGAAACTTTGTGAACTTCTTCCTTTCTTTAGTTTCAAACACCACTGCACCCTACCTATAGCATCCTATGGAAACCCCATGAGACACGCATAAAAAAGCCTATGAAAATCAAGGATTTTTGTACACTATACCATTGTCAGCCTATGGTGTCATTCTAAAAATGTGCCTTTTAGGGGAAGAACTCCGTAATTTTTCTCATGTAAAAGATTGTTTTGAGATCCTGAAAACATGCTTGTAGATTCATCATTAGGGTGACCAAAACAATGTGTAACAACAGTGAAAATTCTAAAATTCATGGAAGTCGTTAGATGAACAACACAACAAATGGAATTAGAAGCAACAAAAAAAGGAAATATCATGGGAAGATTAAAGAATACAGGAAGAAGGGAAGAGTGGATTTGATATGATCAAGAGACTGTGTCAAAGACACAAAATTATAAGTAAAAGGGCGATGTAATAGGATGGGGTTAATGATGTTTTCAATGCTAATGATATTGTTGTGATTGTTGGGTTATGTTAGTATTCCCTTGGTTCGACTCTATTTTTCTATTTCCATGAGAAATTATTTTAATAGTCTCTATGGGTATCAATGCTGCATTCGCAATATATCTTGAGTTTGTACGTGTTTCACAAGACACTATATTGTATATCTCGTTGTTGTGAGGAGAGATATGTGAGAATATTAGTTGCAAGAATGGTTTATACAAATTCTTCTAATACATTGATATGGTTTAGGGCCTACAAATTTGTTTATTAGGATATATTTTATGTTATGAATGGATCTATAATGTTTTTCTCTATTTGCTTACTCTTTTCTTTTTTATAATATTATCTGAATGGTATTGCAACTCAACTTAATGGATAAATTATGGATCTAAGTAGCATAGAAGTAGATTTGATGTTGCATTGTCTATAACTCCTTTCATATTCCAAGTCTCAGTTAAACTTCGGGTCATACCTCCTTCCCTTCTTGAAGGTTGAATATGTCAGCGTATGTACACTATAATGGTTCCTTTTTGTTGGAAACTATCAATAACCCTAATATCGATCTTGTGTCAACATGTTTTACTACAATATCCTCTTGGATGTTGTGTATTTTACTCATTTTTTCTTCTATGTGAGGGAAATAAATGGGATATTCTTTACATGCCCTAAATTGTATTGGTGGTACACACAAAGACATTGGAACTTGTACACACAAATATCTATGGGCCAACAAGAACATAAACTTTAAAAAATGATAATTATTTTATGTTTGTTATTGATTATTACAAAAGAATGACATGTGTTACATTTCTTGAAGAAAAATATGAATCATTTGAGAAGTTTAAAGTTTTCAAAGTCCTGGTTGAAAATGAAAGTGATTTAAAAATCAAGTGTTTAAGATAAGATAGAGGAGGTGAGTTTACATCTTATGAACTTGATAAATTTTGTGAGAATCATGGAATCAAGAGACATTTTTCAAAAGCAAGGACTCCACAAAAAAATAGAGTTGTAGAAAGGAAGAACAAAACTATACAGGAAAAGGCTATAACAATGTTGAATGATTCCAAACTAGGAGACACATTTTGGAGAGAGGAAATCAACACAATAGTCTTCATTTTTAATAGAGCACAAATTAAAGTGAACAAAAACAAGACACCTTATGAATTATGTAAATTCAAACTAGCTACAACCAAATATTTCAAAGTATTTGTAAGCAAGATCTATATAAAGAGAAATGAATATACTTTAGGAAAGTTTGATTCTAGAACAAAAAAAGGTATGTTTCTTAACTGTGCATCTGGAAGCAAGGCCTACAAATTATACAACAAAATATTCCACAAGGTTGTAGATAGTATTGATGTAAGAGTGGATGAATCCATACCTCAAGGGGAAAAATCATAAAAGATTAAGATCTGGAGGAAACAACCTAAAAAGAACAAGAAAAGGAAGAACAAGAAGAAATAAAATGCCAATATCCAAAGCCACCATCTAGAAGTGTCCAAAATAATCATTGAGAAAGTCATATTCTTGGTGATATAGATGGAGGAGTTAAAACTAAAAAAATATTGAACTATTGTTTTCTATCTAAAATAGAGCCCAAGAATTTTACACAAGCTAGTGAAGATAAACATTGGGTTAATTCTATGGAAGAAGAATTAAATCAGATTGAGAAGAATGGGAGATGGGAACTTGTTCCCAGACCAAAAGACAAGAGTGTTATTGGCACCAAATGGGTCTTCAGAAATAAATTGGATGAAGATTGATAAGTAGTAATAAATAAAGAAAGATTGGTCTATAAAGGATATGCTAAAGTTGAGGGTACTGAAATTGAAGAAACATTGCTTCAGTTGCAAGATTAGAAGCAATTAAAAAGTTTTTGGTATTTTTATGTTTGAAGAACTTTAAATTATATAAAATGGATGTCAAGTCATCCTTTCTAAATGAAAATCTAAAAGAAGAAGTATATATTGAACAACCATCAGGATTTCAACTGTTAGAAAACTAATATGATGTATGAATACTAAATAAAGCACTCTATGGACTAAAGCAAGATCCCATAGCTTAGTATTCATGGCTTAAAAAATACCTAAAACAACAAGGTTTCAAAAGAGGAGTGGGAGACAATAAAATTTACATTGAAACAAACAATTAAGAAGAAATGTTGATAGCAAGAGCCAAACATTTATAGAAGAAATGCAAAAATAATTTGAGATGTCCATGCTTGGATAATTGTGATTATTTCTAGGTTTGCATATTTCTCAATCCACCAAAGGAATATTCACTTCTTAGACGAAATATATCAAGAAAATGTTGAAGAAACTCATAATGGAAGATGGTGCACCTGCCACTACACCCATGATCACAGGATGTAAGTTGAGAAAATATGATGAATCTCTAGAAGAAAATCAAACATTGTATAGGTAAATGATTTTCTTCCTACTATATGTGACAATATCAAGGTCAATTAGCATGCAAACAGTAGGATTGGTTTCCTCATAATTCCTCATAAAACAGGGTTTCCTTGTAGGGAAAAAACCCCTAAAATAACTTCTATCGTCATATTTGTGACCTTTTAATGAATGGTCGATATTGACCTCGAAATTACAATATTTTATAAGGAAATTTTCCAACAAAATTGTATTTGGTGGCGTTTCCCCCAAACCCTCACCAAGGGGGGTATCCATTAATTATTGTCGCCCCCCCTGAACCCCCCTGGGTCCAAATGTGGCGGGGGGGGGAAGCCCCCCCGCACCCCTCTTCATGAAATGGGGTCGAAATGTAGCTGAAAAAAACCCTATGAATCGAGAAGATAATCAGGCTCCATGACCAATATCAAGAGGTAAGTCCGTCTCTCTAGCAACATATACATATGCAAATTGGGGACATAGTATTGATGACAAGAAAAGTACTAGTGGAGGAGTATTATTTCTAGAAAGTTGTTTAGTATCATGGTGGAGAAAGAATAAAACTTCAATCTCTCTATCCACAGTAGAAGTCAAATATATTGTAGCAACAACATGTTGCACACAAGTTTTCTAGATGAAGAAAACACTAAAGGATATCAAGGTAGAATATGGTATTCAAATATCAATCATATACAACAACACAAGTACAATCAAAATTTCAAAGAATATTTTTATGCACTCAAATAAAAAGCATATTCCAATCAAGTACCAGTTCCCAAGAGAATGGGTAGCCGAGCAAAGTGTCAAGTTGGAATATATTACCAACAAAGAATAGGTTGCAAATATTTTTACCAAACCCTTTTCGAGAGACGCATTTGAATATATCAGAAATAAGTTTGGAGTGATATCCCTCTCATATCATCATTAAATTTAAGCACAAGATCAGGGAGAGCATCCCTTTTCCATTAATGTCAAAGGGGGAGAATTTGTTGACAGAGGAAGAATTGCATACACAAGGAAAGTTGCAGACAAGGGGAGTATCAAAATTGACTAAGGTTATTCATCATTGGAAATGGAGATATTTTTGGAAATATTATTTTCATTTATTTCAAATAAAGTGGGATACTATAGATGTCTAAGATAAAGATTGGAAGATGGATATTGTTGCAAAATTTTTTTTGGGATCTTTTATGCTCAGTTTGGATTCCCTATATTTGAAGGAATTTTTACTCTAAATAGATAGATCAAATGTAAGCATAGGTTATATGGTTGGAAATATTATTTTGATACCTTTCCAATGGTATATGGAACTCCCTCTGACTCCTTAGGAATGAGGAGATATGAATATTTTTGTAAAACAACCCAGCTAGAAAGTTTAGATCGACCCAGTTAGTATTTATAGGTTGGCCCTAAAAGTGAGAAAAGAAACACTATAAATATAGGATATATGTGTGAATTTGAAGAAAATCCAAGAAACTAGATCAATTATGAGGTGAACACACAATTGCCAAATGCTTAAAAAGAAGAAACATGCAGTAATTTTGCAACCAGAATGCAGAAGGTCTCATTGTGCGACAATAGATATTGTCTGTTATGTTTTAGTTTTCATCCCTAGGGGTAGGATATTTGGGGTTTCTAAATACAAGGGTTCCTCTCTTCGGCCTGATTCCAGTGATACCTATCATTTTTAACACAAATGTTTTTTCTGGAACCAACCCTTCCCTCACACCCTTATTTGGCCCCTATCTCATTAGATCCCCCTTTTCTCCCTTATCGTAGTGGTACCTATCATTTGACACCCTTCTTCGCAGTGGTCCCATCCACCGCTCCAAAACCATTTTCCCCCCTATACCATTTTCCTGCCCATTTTTCCAAATGGCTACCACTAGAGCCCAAGAACTTAATACCTTGATTGATGACAACCACCAAAACCAGGAATAAATCAAGAATATCAATTCCAACCTTAGCTCAATCAATTCAAATATTGCGATCCTCAAGGAACAATGTTCATACATCAAAGATCTTAAAGAACACTTCATGGTCCATTCCCATAACCCTTCCTCTTCTGAACAACCATGTTATCAGGATGACCATGAATCTTCCCATTACCAAGGTCCTCATACTAACCACTTTTCTCGAGACCTCTTCCCTCCCAGGATAGAAGTGAACAAATTTGATGGATTGGATCCCATAGGCTAGGTCACCCAAATGGAACATTATTTCTCTTTGCATGGGATTACTAATTATCTATTCAATCTTCATTATGGTGTCCTACATATGAATCTCGAATGATGGAATGGTGTAAATGGCACAAAAAGGAATGCCAAGGGTATGTTTCTTGGACACACTATGTGGCCGAACGTTATGGCATATTTGACTCTGACACCCACCCTTTAGGTCGTTTGACCAATTTAAAGCACTCTCGGACAGTGGTAGACTTTATTGTTGCATTTGAGCACTTGGATTTCATAACAGAGGGTATGTTAGATGCTTTCTTTAGGGAATTATTTATCAATGGCCTCAAAGATGAATTTTGTTCCCACGTTCTCATGGCACACCCCAAAAATTGGTTGAAATCTACTCAATGAGACAAGGAAGCACAATAGATTGTATCCTCCCAGAATAAAATAACCTCCCTTCCTCCTCTCCCTAAAACCACCAATTATTCCCCTCCTACAATTCCCATCAAGATCCATAAATTAACTAGGGATGGAATGGATGAACGTCAACTCAAGGTTCTTTGTTATAATTGTGATGAAAAATCTTTTTCCAAGAAAACGTGTAAGGAACAAAAGATTTTTGTGGTTGTGACTAAGGATATTTCCGAAGAAGATGTTGCTTTTCCACCTATGGATGAGCTACCACCACCATATAACCTCACCCCACCCTCTGATCGGCCATAAGTTGACCCATTGATTTCACATAATTCCCTCACTGCCTTCTCTGCTCCCAAGACTCTCAAATTAATTAGTTACATAAAAAATAGTAAAGTCATCATCCTTACGTATAGTGGTAGAACCCATAACTTTATTCATTTCCCCATTTCCCAAGAATTCAATTGTTACATACGTGCCGCCAATAATTTTCAAATCATGATTACCAATGGTGGTTCCATGAAATGTGGGGGACAATGTGAAAATGTGTGACTCCAAATTGGTGAGTATCACCTGAAATCCCATATGTTTTCTATATACATGGGTGGTTGTGAAATTTTTCTTGATGATGAATCGTTACACACTCTAGGACCGATTCTCATGAATTTTAAGGACTTGACCATGCAATTCCAATAGGAGGGACAACAATATAAGTTTCAAGGAATCACAACAGGATCCCTTGAGATCACCAGTTCACATCGCATGGAAAATCTCCTCAAAAAAGGTAATTCAAGCATTATATCCCAACTCCACTCCATTCATTTTGTTTAGAAACATTTTGTGCATATTGACCTCCAATCTACCCTCTCCTGCCACCAAGTTGTTTTTAACACTCCCACATAAATTCCCCCTTCCCATGGATTCCATGATCATTCTATCCCTCTCATCTCAGGTAGTCTTCCTCCCAATTTTCAGCCTTATCATCATCCTTTTAACTAGGAGAATGAAATTGAGAAAATTGTTCACAAATTTCTAGAAGAAGGTGGTATCCATCCTAGTAATATCACCTATTCTTCCCATGTGGCCATGGTATGCGATAAATAAGGTACTTGGCCGATTTGTCCTAATTTCCATGCCCTAAAAAAACTCACAATCAAAGACAAATTCCCCATTACTGTCATGGATGACCTCTTGGATGAATTGAGTGGTGCTCAGTACTTAACCAAATTGGATCTATGTTATGGCTACCACCAGATATGTATTAAATAAGAAGACATTCCCAAGACTACATTTCTCTCTCATGAGGGTCATTATGAATTCTTGGTAACGCCCTTTGGCTTGTGTAATTCTCCTTCCACTTTCCAAAGTCTTATGAATCATGTCTTCCATCCTTTTCACACCTGTAATATTCTCAAATATAGTAAAACTTGACCATCCCATCTCTCCCATGTGAATCAAGTTTTAAATCTACTCTATAAGCACCAACTTTTCCTCAAATAATGTAAATGTGCCTTTCATGCCTCATAAGTGGAATACATGGGTCATATTGTTGATAAGGATGGTGTCCAAGTGAATCCTAATAAAATTGAATCTACAGAAGGTTTTCCTTGCCATAAAACTCTTAATATATTGTCTGGTTTTATGGGTTTAACAGGATATTATAGGAAGTTTGTTTAGAACTATGTAAAAATTGTCGCTCCTCTCACTTCTCTCCTTAAAAACAATTCTTTCAATTAGACTTCAGCCATGGATCATGCCTTCCAAACCTTTAAATATGCTATGTGCTCAACTCCTATCCTCACACTTCCAGACTTCACCAAGACATTCATACGGGAATGTGATGCTTTAGGAAAAGTAATTGGAGTCGTCCTCATGCAAGATGGTAAAACTTTGGCCTTCACTAGCAAACAACTTCCAGAGTGACATTTGGGCCAATTGATCCGGATTTATGTAGGAACACAATGAAATAAAGAAATACACGTAAACACAGAGATGCAGCGGAAATAAGATTTCATTTCATTAATAACAAATGACTGAAATATGCTTACAGACAGAATGTAAATAAACTAGCTAAGGCGCTGGTAGCTTATCTCTGAGAAGAGATGTGGCTGCT
>JASDQU010108680.1:31955-51284 GCA_032191745.1 Picea mariana | reverse complement strand
TATTTACGTTTTATTTTGTTTTTTTATTTAAGTTTTGTTTTATTTGTTTTTTGTTTATTAGTTTTCGTTTTTAATGCATGTTTTTATTATATTGTATTTTGTTTGTTTTTGAACTATGTTTTATTTAATATATATATATTAACTTATATGTTTATTATTTTATAAGTTTTTTTGTTAATATTATTATATTGCTTTTATTATTATTTATTATTAATGTTTATTCTAACAAACTAACCTAATTATTAATTAACTAATTGATTATTAACTAGTCTAACATATTTTAATCAATCTAAAATTATTAATTAATCTAATTAACTTATTTTATTGCTAGCATTATTGACTTATTTTTCTATTTATCCTAAGTTTGTTTATTCATGGAGGCGAGGCCGACAAGAAGTATCCAATGGGACAAATGGCCAAAGGGAGTGAGTGGCACAATGATGGATGAAGGATGCAGCAGGGTGATTGAGGATCAGGGGAAATGGATGGAGGGGAAAAATGAAACAACTGAGAGACCAGCAAGATAGTTGTCTTCATCATGGGGGCAACACCAAAAAGAAACTAAAGAATCGAGTTACCTATGATTATAGGACCCTAACATAGGCTCCACCTGGGGATGGTAGATCTTTCGGGAGGTGTCAAGAACCACTGAACTCTCAATATGCAGAAAGATACTTTATTCATTGGGCCAATCCCAAAATCTTATTCTGCAACCTGTACCTGTTTTGATCTTGCAACTTAAAACCAAATCAAAATGAGCACTGCTGAAAAAGAGATGCTCAGAATGTTGAGCTTATTCACGCTCTCCTACCTACCCTATATTGCTGACAATTTTGTTGTTTTAAATGATACAATAATTCCAGTGCAGTCGGTCAAGCAACTGTTCTACTAGCTCTACTCTTTCAATATTTTTAATCAATATTAGAAATAGAACTTGCGTAGGCATCATGAAATGGTTTTCATCCTGATCTTCATTACAAGGAGCTTGATAAACATGACAGATAACATAAATATCAGGAATGCATTGTGGCTCTGAGATGAACAATTTCTACATATAAATAGCCACTGGATCAAGATAGACTTGACCAATTACTGGATATTCAAATTTAACCAACTCAACTTCATGATTTGATGTTGTAGTTATGTTATTTGCATCCTCACGCACTTCTTTATATGGATGAAAATGTTCTGGTGGGTTCTAAAATGATACTTCTACTGAACACGTCCATATAGTTGACTCCCTGATCATGTCAATATCATAACAACTTTTCAACTCATGACTGGAAAATGAAGAATGATTTTGACGGCATAGGTCATCCAACCGATCAGCTATTGGATCCTAAAAATACTGACAAGACTGCTACATTGATTCAAATGAAATTTCCTAACTTTTTATGTATGTATCCTTCAACACTTGTTCAAGAGTATCTTTCATAATTTGAAATGAATTATAATCTAATAGGACATAATTACATTCCATTGTTTCAAATCTTGTTTCAAGATCTGGACTTCTATTTGGACTTCAAAAATCAAGGGAAAATAGTGATTGTGATTTTGGGTCTAAAATAGATCCCATGCCATCAATGACATCCTCTACTGGCTCATCATAAAAAAATTTGTCTTCACTATTCACAACTTGCCTAGAGTTTCTTTTCAGAAATTGAAAAGATGAGAAACATAAGGGCAAAGATTTTTCCCTTACTCTGAAATTTTCTGCATTTTTTTCATTGCTGTCATGATTGTTGGGTAGAGGTTTATTTTCATATCTGAGCTATAATTGATCTTCTCCCTTCGAACAACATGTTGTTTGCTTCTTTGAACAATCAGCATCTATTTCAGCCTCATGATCATCATCATATTGATAGCACTTGGGTAGATTATCCAAGTAAGAAATTTCATCCAAAATGCACATCATATCAGCTGGTTGTTCCTCTGTAAGTTGAGATGGAACTTGATATTTGACTGTGTTATGAATTGAATACATGAACAAATCATTATCCAAACCATGGTACCAAGGATGAGAAGGAAAATGGTTGGGAACAATGACCTTTTCTTTCTCTGAAATCAGTGGAACATGATGTCTTTGGACATCAAGCTCATCTTTCCTACTGATCCTCTACATCATCTCTTCCATGTCGGTGGTCAAAATGTCCAGTTTAGCTTCTAATGACTTCAACTACTCCTTTTCTTTGTTCTTTACCTTTGACCTTTTGATCAGCAAGTTGGCCTCCACATCAACTACAATGTTCTACAATTATTCAAGTTTTGGAGTGCTCCTTTCTCTTAATTAGAATGCCATCTTAGAATCGAAGGCATCTGGGAAATGCAAGTGGGTTGATCCTAGGGGTGGCATTATATCAACAAGAATTGCATGATATACCTTATTGAACCTTGCTGAAAATTGTTGTACTATTTACCCTGGCTATCTTTTCAAATGGTCATACTCTTCTAGGATGACAAAAACATTTCTCATGATCACCCATAGATCTAGGAAAGCTTGCACAAACTGATGGAAATTGGTAGTGATTCCAGCTGGGATATTTTTAAACCAGTTCTTAACTTTACCTTGCAAAGACAGGGCAAACATCCTTATATATACATCGTCAAATTCAACCTCATAAAGGTCAAGGAAATATTCAAACCTCTGGATGTTTTTTTAAGAAGTAATATTGGCAGTTTGTCCATCAAACCTGGGCAGATTATTGGTGTAATTTGCAGGGAGGTCATGGAGGATGGGAGGAAAATATAGGGGTTTGTATCTGTCTGGGATTTTGGTAGGTACAGGAGGTGAAGCAAGAGGCTTACAACCATCCAGAGCTTTAACAAAAGTAGGAGATAAAGCCAGAGGCTTATGTCTCACTAGGACTTCTACAGGTGCATCTGGCATGTGCACAAGTGTATGAGTATGTACATAATCTGCAATTGGGGATCTGATCTCTTGAGGCTCATTAGTTTGCAGATGATCAATGTAATCTTCAGCAATATTTCTTTGATCAGGATTAGAATAAGACAAAACATAATTGCAGATAAAACCAAAGATGTCTTGAATGCAGTTTGAGCTTGAGTGCCTGGTCTTTCTAGACTTCTTGGCCATGCTTTAGGTTCTTCTTACAGTGGATTCTTCGAATTGGAATTGATCTAGATATTGGATTTTTCAGGTGAATGATCTCAGCCTTCTACTATCTAGTCACTGTCCACCATCAGTGATAAGATCTGGAACTTTGAAGTGTACTACTGGAGAAGGTTCCCCAATGGAGTCGCCATTCTGTTAGCACTCTGTAATTTGCCCAAGGTTGTGGAGGCAGTCACAGAGGCAACATCAAAACCACTTTGAGTCTTGGATTTAGCCCTCTAAGACTCAAAGAGGGATCTCTCTGTGTGATATAAATTTTTCTGAAAATATATTAGGCTAGCTAATGGGTTCAGAGTTTGGATTTTTTAGATGATTGGCTAGAACACAACAAAAGAGGTCCATTAGGTAATGGGGTAACAGCTTGAATTTCAATCAAAAACAAGTTCTATAGACAACATTACAAGGCAAGGTAGGCACTCTTGTTGGATTCTTTGAATTTGATTTTTGGATTTAGAGGAGCAAGATGAGAAGAATATGCAATAACAAGGCAATCAAGAATCCTAAAATTAACCATTTAGAAGAAAACATTGACAATTATGTCAAAGCCAGAAACAGAGTGTATGTCTCAACAAATTTTGTTCTTCGAACTTCCTTGCATAATTCATAGTATGAATAACTTAAGAAATACAATGGAAACAAATTCACAGTGAATGAGGAAAACATCACCACCAAAAATAACACATGAATCTTGTAGTTTATTGTGATTGTATTATTGAATTGATGAAAATATAGAAGGCTCAGCGAGTTATTTTACAAAAACTCAATCATGGTCCCCTGACTGATCCCCCATTCACCTTGAAATCATAGGCTTTATAGCCTTTACATCAAAAATAGAGATCCTATTAAGAAGGAACTGAAATACTAAAAATAGTACAAGATCAAATAGTTTCCATAAAAATAATATTGGATCCTATATTAAGGGGCCAAAAACCTATTGAAAATACCACTTTCGAATTCCTTCTTTGATAGCTGGGAAATCCTGGCCAAAAATAACAAAAATCCCTAAAAATATTGAACTATCCACCATGAGAAAATGGGTCGAACTTATGCAAAAAAGGGGGCCGCTTAGTCATTGATTTCTCCCAATATTTGACACATATGAAAAAATGGAAGGTGGTTATTGTATCTTAGCTTGTCTGGAGAAAAAATCTCCTTCATTTTCTCAAATTTTGATTCCACCTCGCCGAAACAGCTCCCACAAAATCGGGACTGTAACATGAAAAACCAGAAATCTGAAAAGTAATGCTGAAAGACAACCTCAATTATCCCAACTGGTGGCACATTTGCAAAAAAAATGGGAGAGGTTTTTTTTCTTCAGCCTGTTATGAACAAAAACCTCTTTTGGTTTTAAAAATTTCATCCTTGTTTGCCCAGAATCTGCTTCGCAGGACGAGGTGTCAAAACTTGAAAAACAACGGTTTTGTGAAAATGGGGGAGGGTGGTTTTGGAGAGGTAATTGGTATTTCGAACCCCCCCTGAGGTGGTAAGTGGTATTGGGAGGGGGGGGGTTTGAAATCACTTGGAAGTCACAAGTGTCCCTCCCAATACCACTATTCTGGACCCCCCCCCTCTATTAAAGTTCGAAAAGCAAGGGGGGGGTCCGAAATTTTTTATGTCCATGGATTTCTTTTATTTGGGGATAAGTGCATAAGGTTTACTCTATGCTTTCAATTTATTTGTTTTTTCATTTTTGTTTTATTTATTAAATTTTAATTTGTTTTAATGTTTTGTTTTTTTATATATTTTTGTATTTACGTTTTGTTTTATTTATTTTTTGTTTATTAGTTTTTGTTTTTAATGCATGTTTTTATTATATTATATTTTTTTTTTTTTTTGCATTATGTTTTATTTAATATATATTAACTTATATGTTTATTATTTTATAAGTTTTTTTGTTAATATTATTATATTGTTTTTATTATTATTTATTATTAATGTTTATTCTAGCAAACTAACCTAATTATTAGTTAATTAATTGATTATTAACTAGTTTAGCATATTTTAATTAATCTAAAATTATTAATTAATCTAATCAACCTATTTTATTTCTAACATTATTAACTTATTGTTCTTTTTAGCCTAAGTTTGTTTATTCATGGAGGGGAGGCAGGCAAGAAGTAACCAACGGGACAAATGAGCAAAGGGAGTGAGTGGCGCAATGATGGATGAAGGATGCAGTAGGTTGATGGAGGATCAGGCGAAATGGATGGAGGGGAAAAATGAAACAACCGAGAGACCAACAAGACAGATGTCTTCATCACGAGGGAAACACTAAAAAGCAGTTGAAGAATCGATTTACCTATGATTATAGGACCCTAATAGTTGGTGTCAGGGAAACCCACCAATACTTCCCCACTTCGTGGATGGTATGTGTACTAAACCATATCCCCAGGGACACAAGGCTCGAACTTGTCACCTCTCCCCGAATCAGAAGAGTGTGCACACATCTTACCATCTGTGCCATTCCATGAGACTTTAAAAATTGGTTACCAAATGATAACCTATCCAAATGACCAATGATAAAACTTTGTACCTTTACATTGAGATGAACATTTTCAAAATTTAATGTCGCAGGAAACTCACCAATACTTCCTCAACTTAGTGGATGGTATGGGTGCTATTGTAGCCCTAGAAACACTAGGCTTGAACTCATGACATCTCCCTGTACCAAAAGAGTGTGAGCATGTCTCACCAACTGTGCTATTCCATGAAACTTATGCAGTGAAAATGATTCAAGGTGGAAACATTGGTTTAACATATTTTTCCACTGGTTTAACATATTAAAGTGTATAGGTATATTAGACTTGTTGATACTAAGAGGTGTCAATCATTTTGTTTTTTTATTTATATTATTTATATATTTTTCTTCTAGTATCTACCTGCTTTTGCTGCTTCTCGCTTCAGAAATAAGTAGTTGTATGAGGAATGATGATGAAAGTATCATTTCAGGAACTTTGTTGCACATAAAACAAGTGTACATAATTTCTATGTATAAAGAAACTTAATTAGTTCTGTAATCAATCATTAAATGTTATGAAAGTTAAATAAAATATTAACAGTGTTATTTTCAAGTGTTTAGAGAGATAGGCCCACAGGTTCCACATCAAAGAGTCGATATTGTTTGGTCATCTTCAATAATGAAAAGATTACATCATACTAACAAAGAACAAATATTCATTAGATGTGTTTGTGTTTCGACTACGATGATCAATATACTACGATGGTCAATGGTGTGCACAATCTATTGTGTGCAACGCAACCTAAAATACATCAAAAACCATTGTGCAGTGAATAGAATAATTAGTTTGTTGCACGCTGTGAATACACACTTTAATGAAATGATTTATAAATATGGAATAACAAAGTGCTATGCTTAGGACATAAACTCAGAAATAAGAAAAACCTTTGTTAATACACAAAAAATTGATATTAATGAACTTCGACGTTGTGCACGAATACAAAATCCAATCATAAAGATGAGCTTCTTGGTATTAATGAACTTTATGTCAACCCTTCAGCTATTGTTGGTTATCTCTACCTCATTATTTCTTCTCTATGCATCAACTGCTTCTCTTCAGCATCATTGACTAACTAAGAGACTCGGACTTATATAGAGATCGACTGAGACTTCCTACAGAAGCTAAGACTGACTCAATATTAAACATTGTAATTAATTTGACTGACTCTTCAACCACTTAATTAAACCTATGAAGATAAAGATCGACTCCATTTATAGTTTCCTTCTTGCCGACTAACTTTTGAATAAATATGTCACTTTGCACTTACACATTGTAATATTGTCTAACTAATATTTCCACTTACTGTCAAGTTGACTGACAGAAAGATCGACGGAGACTTAAAGATCTCACCAACTTGTAATTACAATTTCCAACAAGTCGATCCTCCATGTTTAAGATCCCGAAGATTTCTATTTGGGAAAAGGAACCTTGTTTGCTTCAATGGAATTAAAGTATTCTATGAGAGTCTCATAATACATTTTGACTTCCTCTCTAGATTTTCCATTAACCATTGAAGCCACCTTATGGCAACAGTCAGGCGTGTCTTTTTCATAGATAGATAAATCCTTCTTGAACTGTTTGTTTGGAGGAGAAGTCTAGTTTGTTCCAATATTAATGGAAGAGGACATTCCTGATGAACACGCGGGCTGGACAACCATATTACTCTTAAATTTAGCACTGACAGCTTCAGGCACAAGAAGTTCAATGGAAAACTTTACAAAAGGACGAGAGGGTTGCACTTGGGTATCAACAACAATAACATGTAACAAATGGAATGGACGATTTAGATTCTTTTTGAAAACAAATAACCTAGATTATGTGTAAAAACAAAAAACACCCAACCTTTCAAAATATCTAGGACAAAATATAAAAGAGACTCAACTCAATATAATCCTAGAAAAATACTAGTGAGAAATTATCATTTGAGACGAGATATAATTCCAGAAACAATGCAACAACCCAATTAATAGAAATGATACATGAATATTTATAGATATTGGGAATTTAATAGAATTTTAGTTAAGATGAAAAGGAACCCATTGAGCAAATCTGATAGAAAAATATGAGTTAAAAAAAACATAATATATCAAATTTGTAATAAAATCAAAGTTGAAGAACTAAAATCAACAAAAGATCGAGAAATGAGGACTAAAACATAGTACCCACTTCCTCCAAATGTAGAGGCGGGCATTAAAAGCACTAGAATTTAAGGGAAAAAATGGACATAATTGGGCATAAGAGGGGCTCTAAGAGGCATTACAATTCATGTTCCAAGCAATAGTTCTGGAAATAAGTTTTCATTGGATTCCATGACCTCGTGTGTCTTTAACTATAGAAGGAGCTCGGGTTAAAAACATTCTACCCACTTCAATTTGGTTGTAACCATTGCGGATTCATTAAATCCTCAAGTCAGTTTGATTAGATATTTGTTATTTTGGCTTTCAAGTAGGTTCATGTATAAATGAGAGTTCAATCTCCATTCTACTAGAGATGTGATGCAACTGCGCTCCTCAGAGCACGACGACTTCTCCACGACCTTCCTTCCTTCTTTGGCCTGAAAAACTCAAAGGTTCTTTAGATTCCCTATCGGGAATCTTCCTTACCCACAGATTCTTTTACGTGACTCCCCTTTGTTCACATGTCGGGAAATCAGAACTTGTAGCTTCGCGAGTTCACCGTCTATCTCTGGGCTCTCGAATCCCCGAGACCTGATGTATCAGCCAATGCTGACTTTCTCCCTCTGCTATCGGGGCTTCTCTCTATCGCGTTTCACAACTCGCGACACCAACCACTTGGGGTTCCAACCTCCAATACCCGATGCATCGAAATGTCGAAACTCGCGATCTTGCTTCCTCGCGATTTCGGCACTCGCGCAACTAAATGACTCCTACATCGACTCCCGATGTTTGAGACGTCGAACCTCCGATGGTTTATGCCACCTGTCCTCCACTATCTTCTGTGACCCACACTACTTATGTAGTTGTCGGAATATTGTGTCTCGCTATATCACGACTTCCGTTACATAGATTTGGAGTCTTATCTCATGAACTCCCAGTATGCCGATCCACGAGTAGAGCCACACTCCTCGTAATCCCGATTGATGGCTCCTACCCTCCTGAGCTTTGAATCCTTTCCACACCTGCACTCTAACCTCCTTGCACCTCACAAGATCCAACGTTCCAAGGAACCTCGCGAAATCTTCTCGGAGAATTTTGTCCGTCCGTTTCTTCCTTACACAATTCACGAAATGACGAACCGTTCTTCCACAAAACTCGTCACCTTGTGTGAAAACCTGCGGCGTTCCTTGCAACCTTCAAGGCACAACTTTCTTACTTGTCCTCTAATGAACTTGAAGGCCTATCCCTCCTAATATTTTTCAACAACTCTTGAGCCCCTTTAGAAAAATCTTGCATGCACTCCTTGCGGAAAATCTTCAACCACGACCAAGTGTTGAAGTTCGACTCTGCGCACACCTGCAGCAGAAATTTTATTCCCTTTTGCTCAAAATTGCAACTCTAAGACTTCAACTAACCTGCGCATGCCTTGCATAGATCTGGTGTCAAATCTACACTTCTGGGAACTTAGAACAAAAGTTATCTCTACCTGAAGCCTTCTGTCAACACACTCCTTGCGGACGATTCAACTGCACTCCTTGTAGGAATTCTCTGGCTCAGAATAGAGAAATAATTGAAACTAATTCCTCCTTCCTCTCAGACTTCAATCTCACCGTGAAATCACATACACAATATATAAAAGAAAATGTATGACAGAAAGTAAATATTCATGAGAAAAACATCAATACACAGAGAAACAACACATAACCATGGAATTGAATCAAATCTTTCTTCTATTAATTCAATATCTGTACATGGGTGTTCTTTACACAACTCTTTGCTTGCTCCTCTCTTCTGAATGCTCTCAATAATTTAGAATTATCTTACAATGTAGAATGAGGATGTCTATATCCCATTTCCCTCTTGCGCTCTAAAGCGATCAAATCTAAAATTAAATATTCTATCTACTTTTCATTAATTATCTTAAATGCCTCATCTACCTAAGGACGTGAGCTATCTACTCAAGTTCCATTAAAATACACAAAGTGCACTTCATTAAATCCACACATTAATGTTTGGTGCAAAAATATCAAGGTGTTCTCAAAATTTGTGCTGGTGCTGTCCAGCTGTCTTCCGCTCCACGTTGGCTCGCTTGATGAGTTGGCAATGCTCCTACATCATACTCCTCAGCTTGAAAATTTTCATGGGCTCTTGTCCATGAGCTCCTGCACGGTCTGTCCATGCTTTTGTATTACTGCTTCAGTCTCCCAGCTAGCATCTTCCACTGGATGATTATTCCACTTGACCAGATACTCATAGTATTCTTTCCTCCTGGTCTTCTTTCCCACTCTCTTGTCCAGTATGCATTCCATCTGTGGCTTTTCTGCTACTAGCAATTGCTTCACCCACTGGATCACTGGATCCTCAGTTCCATCCTCTGCTTCTCCAACCCTTTATGGGTATAAGTCTGTGACATTGAATATTGGAGATATTCCGATGCCATCCGACAACTCAATCTCATAAGCATTCTCTCCGAATTTCTTCAAGACCTTGCATGGCCCAATTTTCTTCATCTTAAGCTTATTATATGTTCCCCTTGGGAACCTTTCCTTCTTCAAGTGTTCTAGAACAAGATCCCCAACTTCAAACTGAAGTTGTCTCCGATGCTGATTTGCTCTGCGCTTGTACTCCTGATTTGATTCTTGTAGCCGCTGCTTCACTCTACTGTGAAGTTCCTTCATTGCCTCAGCGAATTCTTCTGAACTAGCACTGCTAGTCGCAGTCTGTTCTAAATCCTGCAATTCATAAACTCCCCTTGGCTGTATCCCATATACAACCTAAAATGGACATCTGCCTGTGCTCCTGTTCATTGAGTCGTTGTATGCAAACTCTTCCTATGGCAATATGTTATCCCAAATGGTATGGTGCTCTATCACCAAACTTCTCAGCAAATCTCCCAGACTTCTGTTGACCACTTCCATTTGTCCATATGTCTGCGGATGATAAGCAGAACAAAACGCTAAGTTAGTTCCTAGCTTCTTCCATAGTGTCCTCCAAAAATGCCCTATGAATTTCGTGTCTATGTATGAAACTATACTTTTCGACAATCCATGAAGTCAATTGACCTCCTTGAAAAACAAATTTGCGATGTGAGTCACATCGTTGGTCTTCTGGCATGGGATAAAATGTGTCATATTTGAAAACCTGTCCACCACCACAAAGATGGAATCGACACCTCTCTGCGTCCTTGGGAAACCCAATACAAAATCCTTTCTTATCACCTCCCATGGCATCTCTGGTATGGGCAATGGCTGATAAAATCCCACATTTTTCTTTCTCCCCTTCGAATGCTAGAAAATTCTGCATCTGTCAACAAATCTCATAACTTCTTCTCGCATCCTTGGCCAAAAATATGACTCATTCGGCTTCACGAATGTCTTGTCATGGCCAAAATGTACGGCTAAGCCTCTGTTGTTTTTTTCCTTCAACAAGTTCTCCCTCATGGAGAAATTCGGAATACACGGTTGATTGCCTCTAAACAAAAATCCCTCCTGGATCATATAATCTATCTAAGGGCTTCGATCTCTGAGAATTGGATTCTTAGATACTTCATACGCTTCCCCGAAATCTACATCTCCTGCGTACATGTCCCTGAGATTTTCAAAACCCAATGTTTTGACTCGGAATTCCTGTAGCAACAGACACTTCCTGCTCAAAGCATCAACCACTTTGTTAGCAACACCCAAAATATGCTTAATCACAAATGTGAAATTCTGCATATACTCTACCCATTTTTCATGTTTCTGATTCAACTTTTCTTGTTGACTCACAAACTGTAATGCATGATTATCACTATACAAAACAAATTTTTTTGGGATCAAGTAATGCCTCCACTTCTTCAGCGCCTGTATCATAGCATAAAATTCTTTATCATACGTGGAGTATTTCATCTTTGCTTCATCCATATTCTAACTGAAATAAGTGACTGGCCTATCTTCCTGACTTAAGACCGCTCCTATGGCATATCCACTTGCATCACACTTCACCTGAAATGTTTTCTGGAAATCTGGTAACACTAAAACCGATTGTTCTGTGATCTTCCGCTTCAACAGATTGAAGCTCTTCTCAGCCTCTGCTATCCAATGAAAAGACTTATGTCACTTCTTCACGGTTTCCATCATTTCTGTGCTAATCCCACTAAAATTCTTGATGAAATTTTGGTAGAAACTAGCCAAACCATGGAAACTCCTCACCTTGAAAATGTTTCTCGGTGATGGTCAATTCTTGATCACTTCTACCTTCTCTGGATCCAGCTTCAATTCATTAGTTGAGATAACAAAAACCAAGTAAATGAGCTCTGTCTTCATAAATGAGGACTTCTTCATATTAATCAACAACTTCTCCTATTGTAACTTCCTCATCACAATGGCCAAATGCTTCAGATGTTCAGCCTCTGACTTACTGTAAATCAGTATGTCATCCAGATATATAATGACAAATTTCCCGATGAATTCCCTCAGGACTTCATTCATCAACCTCATAAATGTGCTCGGTGCATTTTTCAAGACAAACGACATGAATAGCCATTCATACAGTCCTTCATTTGTCTTGAAGGCTGTCTTCCACTCATCACCTTCCCTCATGCGAATTTGATGATATCCGCTCTTCAGATCAATCTTTGAAAAATAATTTTCCCCACTCAGGCAATCCATCAGATCATCCATTCTCGGCAGTGGAAACCTGTACCTGATGGTTATTTTGTTGATTTCTCTTGAATCGGTGCACATTCTCCATCCTCCATCTTTCTTTGGACTAAGCACTGTTGGAACAACACATAGACTCAAGATTTCTCTGACCAATCCTTTGTCCAACAACTCCTGGAACTGCCTTTTGACCTCTTCATTTTCTTGCGGCGTTAACATGTACACAACTTTGTTCGGTAAACTGGATCCTTGTATGAGGTTTATATGATGACTCACACTTCTCATTGGCGGCAACGAATGAGGTAATTCGTCCACTATGATGTCAGTGAACTCTTCCAGTAGTCCCTGAATCTCATCTGGTAAATCATCCACTCTTGTGCTATTCAGAACAATCCTTGGCTTCTTGACCACAAAGAATTGTGGATCTTCTTTCTTCTCCATCTATGTAAGAAGTTCCTTCCCACTCATGAGAAGTATTGTCTTGCTTACTTCCGGTTTCACCTCCTTATCCTTTATCAGAAGCAACATATGGGTTCTCCCATTCTTCTCCAGGGTATGTGTGTTCATCCTCCCATCATGAACCACATTTTTGTCATATTGCCATGGTCTACCCAGCAATAAATGACATACATCCATGGGAATAACATCACATAAAATATTATCATTATACCCACCTATCTTGAATTCAACCAATCATTGTTTGGTGACACTCACCTGATGCCCCTTTTGTAGCCATGAAACCTTGTATAGATTCGAGTGATTAGTTGTCTCCAGCTCCAATTTCTCTACCATCTCGGTCGAAACGAGATTATCTGTGCTACCACTGTCCACGATAACCTTGCATACTCTGTCCTTGGTCTTACAAGATGTCCTGAACAGTCTAGTCCTTTGGACTGAGTTTTCCATCTCCTTCTTGGGTGTCAAAAGGACTTTATGCATCCCAAGCGATCTTCCGCCTTCTGCATCTTCCGTCTCAGCATCATGCTTTTGTGATTCTATGATGTGAGCTTCTCCGATTTCCTTCTTTTTCTCTGGACACTCAAATGACTTGTGCCCATTCTTCCCACATTTGAAGCATGTGATTACTCCACCTCGGCCTCTTCCCCTACCTATGGTTTGAGGAAAAGTGTTTGCGTCAGCATAATCTCCTCTCTGCTCTGTATGTTGTCCTCTCTGTTCGACATGTGGCCCTCTCTGTGAGGTTCCACCTCTTTCAAATTTACCTTGAGGTTTCTTTCATTCCTCCTTGGGCTTTTGATATTTATCCTGGGCAACTGCTTTGCCTCTTGGCTGACTTCTGCCTTGCCCTTGCTGACCTTGTTTACGGCTCAGCTTCTCTTAAGCTTTCAGAGCCATCTGATAAGCATCCTCCATAGTCCTGATGGTAACCATGCTTAATTCATCCTGAATGTTGTATCTCAGACCATTCAGATATCTGGAAACCTTCTCATCATCACTCTCTCGATGACCTGCTCTGATGTTCAGTCGATATAATTCCTCAGTGTATTCTTTCACTGTCATCAGTTTCTGTCTTAGGTTCTGGATTCTCCTAAATAGTGTGATTTGATAGTCTCTTGGGATGAACTTTGCCTTCATCTTCGCGATCATTCAATCCCAGCTTTTGATCTTTTTCTTGCCCTTGCAGCGTCTGTCAGCTTGTAGCTCATCCCACCACAATTCTGCATGTCCTTTCAAGCATGTGACAGCATGTTTGACCTTCTTATCCTCTTCAATATCCTCATAGTCGAAGTAGGTGTCAAGAGCTCTTATCCAATCTAATAACTCTTCTGCATCCAGATTCCCCTCATATACTGGAATGTCCATCTTTGCCTTCACACCCATTCTAGTGATAGCTTTGATCAACTGCTCAGTTGATGCATCTTCAGCTGCAACTTCCTCCTCACGTTCAACCTCAACTTCATCCTCGGAATCACTAAGATCCCCTACACTAACTGTGCGTCTCTGAGTTGTTTCCATCTCCTCGAGTCTTGCTCGGAGATCTCTCATCTGCCTCTCCATTTCTGGGTTTCCTGCTGGCCTACCTCTTCTTCTCACCTCCCTATCCTCTGGATTAGGTGATTGTATTTCTCTTCTGGGAAACATGGTGAATTTCTCTTCTCTGCTACTGAAAACAAAGAAATATTCCCGCTCTGATACCACTCTTGATGCAACCGTGGTACTTGGAGCATGACCACTTCTCGAGGACCTTCCTTCCTTCTTTGGCCTGAAGAACTCAAAGGTTCTTCAAATTCCCTATCGGAAATCTTCCTTACCCAGGAATTCTTTTACGCAACTCCCCTTTGTTCACATGTCGAGAAATTGGAACTCGTATCTTCGCGAGTTCACTGTCTATCTCTGGGCTCTCGAATCCCTGAGACTCGATGTATCAGCCAATGCTGAATTTCTCCCTCCGCTATCGGGGCTTCACTCTATCTCATTTCACAACTCGCGACACTAACCACTCAGGGTTCCAACCTCCAATACCCAATGCGCCGAAATGTCGAAACTCGTGATCTCACTTCCTCGCGATTTTGCCACTCGCGCGACTAAATGACTCCTACCTTGACTCCTGATGCCCGAGACGCCGAACCTCTGATGGTTTATGCCACCTTTCCTCCACTATCTTCTATGACCCACACTACTTATGTAGTTGTCAGAATATCATGTCTCGCTATATCGCGACTTCTGTTACGTAGATTTGGAGTCTCGTCTCACGAACTCTCGATATGCTGATCCACGAGTAGAGCCATGCTCCTTGTAATCCTGATCGACGGCTCCTACCCTCCTGAGCTTCGAATCCTTTTCACACCTACACTGTAACCTCCTTGCACCTTGCAAGATCCAACGTTCCAAGGAACCTCACGAAATATTCTCGGATAATTTCGTCCATCCGTTTCTTCCTTACACAATTCACAAAATGACGAACTGTTATTCCATAGAACTCATCACCTTGCATGCAAACCTGCAACATTCCTTGCAACCTTCAAGGCACAAATTTTTCACTTGTCCTCCAACAAACTTTAAGGCCTATCCCTCCTAAGATTTTTCCACAACTCTTGATCCCCTTTAGGAAACTCTTGCACGCACTCCTTGCGGAAAATCTTCAACCACGACCAAGTGTTCAAGTTCAACTCTGCGCACACCTACAGCAGAAATCTTATTCCCTTTTGCTCAGAATCACAACTCTGAGACTTCGACTAGTCTGCGCACGCCTTGCACGGCTCCAGTGTCAAATCTGCACTTCTGGGAACTTAGAACAAAGGTTATCTCTACCTGAAGCCTTCTGTCAATGCACTCCTTGCAGACGATTCAACTGCACTCCTTGCAGGAATTCTCTGGCTCGGAATAGAGAAATAATTGAAACTAATTCCTCCTTCCTCTTAGACTTCAATCTCACCGTGAAATCACATACACAGCATATAAAAGAAAATGTATGACAAGAAGTAAATATTCATGAGAAAAACATCAATACACAGAGAAACAACACATAACCATGGAATTGAATCAAAGCTTTCTTCTGTTAATTCAATATCTGTAAATGGGTGTTCTTTACACAACTCTCTGCTTGCTCCTCTCTTTGGAATGCTCTCAATAATCCATAATTATCTTAGAATGTACAATGAGGGTGTCTATATCCTGTTTCCCTCTTGCGCTCTAAAGCTATCAAATCTAAAATTAAATATTCTATCTACTTTTCATTAATTATCTTAAATGCCTCATCTACCTAAGGACGTGAGCTATCCTCTCAAGGTCCATTACAATACACAAAGTGTGCTTCATTAAATCGACACATTAATGTTTGGCGCAACAATATCAAGGTGTTCTCAAAATTTGTGCTGGTGTTGTCCAGCTATCTTCCACTCCACGTTGGCTCGCTTGATGAGTTGGCGATGCTCCTGCATCAAGATGACTATGAATCTTAGAACACATGTCCAACTTATGATGGAATAAATCGTATTCCTTGGGACCTTGTTTTAATTATAGTTATATAAATTATGTAATGTGTGATTAGATTAATTTGTTTATGTTGTGGATTGGCATCAACATTCTATTCTATGAAAACAAGTGCCCAGAATGGAGGACAACACATTTCTTAGTGTAGGACATGTTTTGTTTCCATTTGTTTACTTTCACTCAGAGTGCTTTAAATTGAATTGTTTTAATTATGCAAGTTGTTTTCATTTTTTAATAGCATTTCAATTCATAGATTAGTTTTAACAAATCTTTCTACCAACAAGAGATATGATTGATGGGAAGAAGAATTTCCTAAATCATGCCAAGAGATAAGCTGGTGACAAGACGGCTCGATTAGCCTGATCAGTGTTCAAGTACATAGACATTTTCCTAGAGGAATCTCTTTCTATAAGCATAAACTTCTATGAGGTCTTGTTGCATTCACTTGTTCACATTTATTTAAATAGGCCTTATTAACTAATGTCATCTTTTATTACATGGAAAATATATTATTCTATCTACGTGAGGGGTTAGAGAGGATAGGTCCCTAACACATTCTTTCAGTGTCTTTTAAACATACTTTAGCTCTATTTTATAATTTACAACACACTCATATTATTTGTCTAATACCTTACTAGATTCATTCATAATTATTAGTTATTAAGAGTCTCTTATTAAAAAAAATTTGTCTTTTCATTACAAATATAAATAATTAAACAATTTGGTTCAATAAGATTTTAAAGTTCTCCATCTCAATTATTTGTTGTTATATCAAAATATAAATTAAAAATAAATAACAATTAAAAAAACCAATAACTAAAAAGATTTATGATCCAGGAGAATCTCCACAGAAGGAATCATTACTTTGCACACCATGGAGAAGATCATTAAAATACTAATTGATGGTAGTTGAGAAAGAATAATTAATACTCATGAATGATTTATTTAGAATGTAAAAATGATTAATACTTTAAGTGACTTAGAAACCCATGTATTATTCATGCAAATCATAAAAGTGATTAATGCTTGAAGTGGGTTTGAGAATCTTAGGTATTATTCATTTAATTGGAAAAATGCAAAATTGGTTTTGTGAGAGAATCCAACTCACAAATTAGTTTCATAATTTTAAGGGGAAATTAGTTTTCCAATTTTAAGGAGGAAGTTAAGGGTCTCACGAATTGGTTTAGAGTCTTCCTCACTTTACCACAAGTGGTTTCCTAATCTCAAGGAGAAAATTAACGGTCTCATGAGTTGGTTGAGATGCTTTCTCATTTTTTTTCTTGAGTTGTTATTAGATCCTAAATTTGTGGATCTTGTCTCCTTGAGCTATGGAGATAAGGAAAACTGTAAAAACTCCTTATGAAAAGTCTACTTTTCATCTTTGGATGAATCCTTTATGGATCATTTCTTGGTGGAGATAGAGCTCAAATGTAGTCTTTCTAGCGTGAGAAATATCACTTATGCGAGAGACTTAAAGATGCTCTGGGTTTCAAACCTGTAAGGAGCATGTGCCACATTTTGCTAGAATATCCTTGTGAACTTAGTGAACAACTTGCTGATCTCTTGTCTCATGTTTTCTTATGCATGTTTTATTCCCGCAATTATGATTATTAATTTATTATGTAATGAATCTATGAGACTAACAACATATTTACCAAGTCAATATTCAATTTGGATCAAGCCTTCATAAGTACATCTTTTCATCTTTGATGTAATAAAGTTCAATAAATCTGAATTTGTAAATGTGAATTAATTAAGTAGCCTAGAGCCAAATCAAATTTGGTATCAATGTCCCTTGATTTCCAGATCAATTTATTTCAATATAATTTGAAATTATCTTATCTCCATTATTAAATAAAATGTTTAATTTAATATAATTTTAAATTATATTATCTATTATTTATTATATCATTTTCAAATAACTTATCTCAATTATTAAACCTTTATATTCATTTACACGGTATATTTTAAATTATTAAAATGAATGAGAATTTGATAAGCAGCGTAACAATGCATTTGATAATATTTTACTTGTATCTGTCATTAATTTTTTTTTTTTTTAAATTAGGGTTGACATTATATTGTGGTCACTGGACACATGCATAGATGTAGTGGGAAAAGTATCATTTGTAAGATGCTTGTTGCACAGCTTGTCAGAGCCTTCCTCCATCGGAGAATGAAGATTGACGATTGCATTGTCTCATGCGCTGCTCTCTTCTACTATCTTGCATTCTTCTTCTTGCTACTCTCAGCAGAACCAATCAATATCCCTCAAGGAGCTTCAACCCCCCTAGCGAACCCCACCACTTGGAATCCACCAAGATTTTGCAGCCTTATGTGAACCTTCAGATGGCTGACAGATCCTTCAAGCAACCCAATGCCTACCACTGCCCTTAGCGGGACTTACTACCAGTGCTATTCAGGATCTAAGAAATCTTCTACAGCCACCTTCTGAGAACTTTATCTCTGGATGAGTGAACTTCGGCACAAGGTCAATCAAGGAACACTGAGTGCAATAACAGGCAAATAGAATCGAGAATCACAACATGCGCATAACACAGAGACAATAATCAATATTCAGAGATACACATATGCGGAAGTCTTTCTTATATTAATCACAGAGAAAAATATACTAGGGTATTACAATAGAGCAAGATGCTTAGAGAAAGATGCTCGTATTCTCTCACGACACTTACTTACAGACTCAAAGAGAATGACACAAAGCTTCAGACAGGAGGGAAGCTTAGAAGACTAGGACTAACTCTCAAACTCTCTAAAAATTCTAATGCCTTCTCATGGACTCCTTGCTTCTTAAATACAAATTTGAAGTGGAAGGAATCAATTTGAGATAAGACTAGACATGACTCTTGACCCTACTTGTCTTCCACTAAATCTACTTTATGGATTTGGCGGTAGAGATCATGCAAGATCCTCCAACCAAATCAAAGTTTTATTTCATATCAACC
>JASDQU010108680.1:17342-27408 GCA_032191745.1 Picea mariana | reverse complement strand
TCTTCCTCACTTTACCACAAGTGGTTTCCTAATCTCAAGGAGAAAATTAACGGTCTCATGAGTTGGTTGAGATGCTTTCTCATTTTTTTTCTTGAGTTGTTATTAGATCCTAAATTTGTGGATCTTGTCTCCTTGAGCTATGGAGATAAGGAAAACTGTAAAAACTCCTTATGAAAAGTCTACTTTTCATCTTTGGATGAATCCTTTATGGATCATTTCTTGGTGGAGATAGAGCTCAAATGTAGTCTTTCTAGCGTGAGAAATATCACTTATGCGAGAGACTTAAAGATGCTCTGGGTTTCAAACCTGTAAGGAGCATGTGCCACATTTTGCTAGAATATCCTTGTGAACTTAGTGAACAACTTGCTGATCTCTTGTCTCATGTTTTCTTATGCATGTTTTATTCCCGCAATTATGATTATTAATTTATTATGTAATGAATCTATGAGACTAACAACATATTTACCAAGTCAATATTCAATTTGGATCAAGCCTTCATAAGTACATCTTTTCATCTTTGATGTAATAAAGTTCAATAAATCTGAATTTGTAAATGTGAATTAATTAAGTAGCCTAGAGCCAAATCAAATTTGGTATCAATGTCCCTTGATTTCCAGATCAATTTATTTCAATATAATTTGAAATTATCTTATCTCCATTATTAAATAAAATGTTTAATTTAATATAATTTTAAATTATATTATCTATTATTTATTATATCATTTTCAAATAACTTATCTCAATTATTAAACCTTTATATTCATTTACACGGTATATTTTAAATTATTAAAATGAATGAGAATTTGATAAGCAGCGTAACAATGCATTTGATAATATTTTACTTGTATCTGTCATTAATTTTTTTTTTTTTTAAATTAGGGTTGACATTATATTGTGGTCACTGGACACATGCATAGATGTAGTGGGAAAAGTATCATTTGTAAGATGCTTGTTGCACAGCTTGTCAGAGCCTTCCTCCATCGGAGAATGAAGATTGACGATTGCATTGTCTCATGCGCTGCTCTCTTCTACTATCTTGCATTCTTCTTCTTGCTACTCTCAGCAGAACCAATCAATATCCCTCAAGGAGCTTCAACCCCCCTAGCGAACCCCACCACTTGGAATCCACCAAGATTTTGCAGCCTTATGTGAACCTTCAGATGGCTGACAGATCCTTCAAGCAACCCAATGCCTACCACTGCCCTTAGCGGGACTTACTACCAGTGCTATTCAGGATCTAAGAAATCTTCTACAGCCACCTTCTGAGAACTTTATCTCTGGATGAGTGAACTTCGGCACAAGGTCAATCAAGGAACACTGAGTGCAATAACAGGCAAATAGAATCGAGAATCACAACATGCGCATAACACAGAGACAATAATCAATATTCAGAGATACACATATGCGGAAGTCTTTCTTATATTAATCACAGAGAAAAATATACTAGGGTATTACAATAGAGCAAGATGCTTAGAGAAAGATGCTCGTATTCTCTCACGACACTTACTTACAGACTCAAAGAGAATGACACAAAGCTTCAGACAGGAGGGAAGCTTAGAAGACTAGGACTAACTCTCAAACTCTCTAAAAATTCTAATGCCTTCTCATGGACTCCTTGCTTCTTAAATACAAATTTGAAGTGGAAGGAATCAATTTGAGATAAGACTAGACATGACTCTTGACCCTACTTGTCTTCCACTAAATCTACTTTATGGATTTGGCGGTAGAGATCATGCAAGATCCTCCAACCAAATCAAAGTTTTATTTCATATCAACCCAAAGTAAATAGAACAGTAGATTTGATGGGCTAGTCGTGCAAGATTCCCCAGTTAGAGGATAGACAAAACATGACATAAAGAAGAGAATCTTGGAAATGTGATTCAAACCACACCAAAAGTCAGAGAAGTGCTCTAAGTTTCCAATATGATCATTATTAAAAGAGAACATAATAATTACAAAGTGGATGTTGATTACGGTAACCCACTAAACCTGAATGGATCCACTGTCGGCCATTTAGACATGAATACATGTGACTACACTGTGGAGGTTGGTTACGTTAACCCATAGAAATCGACTGCCACCATGTGTCGGGCAATAAGACTTTTATATTTTATTCCATAGGATGATCATGGAAGTGACGAAAGCGATCTGGGTCCCAGTGCTGAGTGTATATTTCCCTGCATAGTTCGTGATCCTCATCACTATATTCATCTTGTTGTAGCACATATCTGGTCCTGATGACCCGCGAATGCCTTTCTCTGATAAATAACATTTTATATTCATCGTCAGAAAGTTGTGTAAGATTTTTAACGGTTCTTGGAAACCTTCTATGATGAAACAAGAACATCCTTGCAGTATCAAAAACATCAGGATGCATGCCACTTGGATTTAATCCAAATTTCTTCCACCAATCAAGCAACCAGTCTGGTTTTGGGAATGTAACAAAAGGCACAGAAAATTTAATCATACAATAATAATACATGTATCTATCTATCTATAAACAAACATTATACCACATGGCTTTATATTGAAAATAAGTTATTTCAAATAATCTCTCATATGGGTCTTGATTCGGCCATGACTGTAATGTTCTCATTCTGTTAATCTAGAAGAAATTCCATGCTGTTGTTTGTTTCCAAGTTTGGGTTTGTTGGCAAAACCAATTTCTGTTGGTAGACCTTATTCTGGTGAGGTCTCCCATTTCTACCAGTTTTTGACAAGATGCAATAGTAGATGCTTGATGCATCTTACCAATCACATGTTGGGGAAGGATAACATGAATACTGGTGTTTCTTGAAAATCCTGGTAGTCGAAACTCAACACCTTCTGAACATCTCAGCTACCATTGGGGAACCCAAATTTCTTTATATACTTACCAATCTGTATTATCATCTAAATACTCAGTGGATGGAGCATTCCTGTAGTCATCTAGGGTATTTATAATGATCGGGCTTTTAGAACAATAGGCGATCTGGGCATGAGATTCAGAGATGAAAGGCAATTCCTTTCGTTTGGGGGGATAACCATTTATGCTTGGCAGAGTAATGAAATATCTTGGTTATCCTGCAACATTCTGATAAGAGCCATGTGGCTCTACAGCAGATAAAAATGGTGTCTGAGAATACAATCCAATGGTATATCTGTTAATAAATATTTCATTCCTAAGGCATATTCCTCAAACAACAGGATGCCTTTAGGAATTTCAAAATTCATATCTGTATTTATATTTCCCAGACTGATAGAAGAATAATTGATGGGAAGCCAATATTTAGAAGGAAGCAAGTCTTTGTGCACTAAATTCATGTCTGAACCATTATCTAATAGTGCATTTAACTGAAAATTTTCACCATTTATTTCCAACTTGATTCTTATCTGGTATTTTTGAAATCATATGGGCATAATTTTCATTGCAGTCAGCCCTTGCAGATGGGATGCAGTGTTTGGATTCTCAAAAGGGGCATCTTCTAGAGGAGGAGGTATTGAATCCAATCTTTCTCTAATGTCCTTGATTTCATGCCTGGCCCATGAATAAATTTTGAAGATGAATTCAGCTTCTGTCTCCATTCTTTTGATTTTCTCTTTAAGATCAGTGAATTCTTTTCTTAATAGGAGCATCTCTTTGGCTAAGTCGGTCACTGAGGTATTCTGTAGATTTGCTTCTTTATTGTATTTTATAAAAGTTTTGGTTTTTCTTTCATAAGAGGCATTTATGAGCAAAGGCTCTCTTTTGGGAGACTCAACAATTTTGGACTTTTGTTTAGCTTTTAGAGTCTTCACAAAAGTTTCAAGAAGAGAAGTTTTCATATCGCCTTCTGGTAAGGCTTTGATTTGTTCTAACATCTGAGCTTCTTGATCCCTTGTGTTATTGAACATACAGATTTTTTTTTTTTCTCTGATTTCTACTTTTGAATCAGATGCAGAGTTGTCTGTAATGCTTGGACAGGAACAAAAGTTGGGATTTTTACAATTATAGTTTTGATTGATCAAAATTCCTTCTTCTTATAAGCTATATGAGAACTCAAAAGTACTATCATAATTTTGACAGCATCCTTCTTGAAGAAGATGAACTTCCTCTCTTTTGAAAGGGTGGTCGAGACATTGGTTTGTTTCATGGTCATTTTCCCCACACCTGTTGCAATTCACTCTTAAGGATAATTGTCTCTTAGCCTGTGCCTCTTTATATTTCTAATCAAATAGATTTCCCTTTGACAGCTTAGAGGCTTTACTTTCTGGACAATTGTGTGCAATGTGTCCATATTTTCCACATATCCAACATTGTGTTTGTTGTTTGGCCTGATAGGAATGAGATTTCAATTTTATATCCCCAGGCTCATAATAGTGTGTCCTAGGTCTGTATCTATATCTGTATTTTGGTTTTTTTCTTTCTTCAAAATCCTTTTTCTTTTCCTTTTTCCTTTTATTTCTCACAGGGTCTATGATATATAAGCCATACTTTTCACAGATTGATTTTTGATCAGGCAAATAGGATAATTTAGATACAAAATTTTGGACTTTTAGATTTACACATAGTCTGATTAGGTCTTTAGTAATGAGAGAATAGATTTCTCCCCATGTGTACATTTCATAAAGAAGTTTGAAAACTTCCTGCCTCTTCAGATACTCAACAAATTTACTTGGAATTGCAGCCAAATAAACTTGCTTCCAGAGAAGATTTTGGCTATCCTGGAATTCAAAGATTCTTTGAGTCCAGACTTTATGGAATTCCTCATACTGTGACATTTTCCTGCACTTCATATTCATCAAGATAAGTTCATGCTTATCTACCAATTCTAATTCAGTTCCACACCAGTGCTCAAGCATTGCAGTTGTTAGAGCACCTATCATATTATTATGGGGAGTCGCATCAGTATGATATACAATATCCCCTTTTTTATCTGTGAGGACTTTAGCCTCCATCTTTGAAATCATTATTGGGGAAGAGATAACTTCCCACCATTTTCTTAAATTGCCTTTGAAACACTGAATGATAGATTTGCATGCTTCTACCTCTAATTTTCCTTTCATACGCATTATTTTATAAGAAACATACATTCTATCTACCATTTGTCTGATTTGTGCTACAGACAAACTGTCTATGTTCCATTCTTGGAACCAATCTTCAACAAATGTTTGAACTTCAGGAAATTTACCTTTTCCCATAAGGTCTGGTGCTGGAGGTCTACTAGTATGATGTGGAAGATTTTCATAGGCAGGTTGTTGGATATATATCAGAGAGAGATGTTCTTTGGAAGAAGGTTCTGGTTTTGAAGAGGATTCTAGGATATCTTCTTCTGGGGGGAAATGATGAGGGAACTTCTTTTGAATTCTTGTCTCAGAAGGGTTATATACAGGAGAAAATATTGAAATAGAGGGATTTGGAAGGATGAATGAATCAGGGATAGGTTTATCAAGAATACTATCCTTCTGTCTAATTTCTGTCAATGTCTTTCCCATTTTAGAGAAAGCTTGTCCCAATCATTCCATTAATTCTTCGTGGTTTCTCAAGGACTTTCTAGAATTATAGGATATTTCACATAGAGTAGAGTCTATTTTATCCTTGACATCTGTGACCTTTTCTTGGATCTAGTTTACATAATGGACAATAGTGTTTGTGGATACTTGTAGGTCTATGATCTGTCCTTTTCTAGCATAGTCATTGGTCACAAAAGTATGAGTGGCCATGCCTCTCAAAGCAGTATTAGTCTAGTTTATTTGTTCTGACACAGACTGGACTCTTTTTTCAATACCAGAAAGATGAATAGCTTCCTCAGATAGCAGTAACAGAACTGCCTTCACTTGTCGATTATTGGCTTCAAGGACAATGCCCTTGAAATGAGGAAAAGTAGAATTTTATTACACGGTTTGACCTTCAATACTTTTCCATTTATGTTTGGGAGGAATTTATGAACTTTCTCCCATCATCTGAACTACATCCTTTTGACTTGATTTCTTCCATTCAAAGAAAGAAATCCATAAATTTTTGTCAGATATATAATTCATCCAAAGAAATAAATCCATAAATTGTTGTCAGATATATAATTTTGCCATTCTTGGAATAATTTTAGTTTTTTTGTATCTGACATGGCTGAGTTAAAATCATTAGTTTCAGGATTTGTAAACAAATCCCAGTTCAAAATTTTCTTGATCCATTTTTCTTCAATAGATCTCTTTTGGCAACCTTTCATCATAGAATGAAATTTGTGGATCTCATCCATAGATGGTCTTTGTATGTCATTGGGTAAGGGATTTGAAAATCTGCAGTCAGGTATGACTTGGTCACACTATTCAATATACCCTGACCCATATTTAGGTGTACCAGGAGGTCTCATGCCTTTGTATATGTCTTGCAATCTTGGATCAAGAGTTTCTATAGTAGGCCTATAACGAATCATAAAACAAAACTGTGGTTCTGAAGTAGATGCGGATGTGGATACAGTACTTTCTACACAGTTATTTACAGATCTATAACATGCTGGAGAATCCATAATAGTATATATTACTATGACTACACAGGAAAGAAGGGCATTTAGTCTTATGTCTTCCCTAAAGGAGATTAGACAGGCTCCTGGCCGACTGCTCAGGCAGAAACTAGTAACTTTGTTATACTTCTCACTTTTAGGATGCAATGCTTTCCTTTTCTCATTAGGAATGTGAGCCCAAGCTATATTGCCTAATACATAGAAGTGACTTATATATGGTTTAATTTTAGTCCAAGATACTTCCGGTGTTATATTTTAGGAGCCTTTGTAAGAGTGTAATTCACTATGTAGTTTGCACACTTGATGGGTTCCACCCAATACTTTAGACTTAATCCCTTAGATTGGATCATACAATTAGCCATTTATTTTAATGTGTTGTTATTTCTCTCAACAACACCATTTTGTTGTGGTGTATATGGAACAATGTGCTACATTTGGATTCCCTGTGTAGTGGAGTAACTTGTAAAATTATTTTTCACATATTTCCCTCCGTTATTTATTCTTAACCTTTGAATTTTATTTCCAGATTCCTTTTCTACAAGGGCCTTGTAGGCAGAAAACTTGTCAAAAACTTCAGTCTTAAGTTATAAGAAGTAAACCTAAGTATGTCTGGAAAATTCATCAATGAAAGTTAAGAAATACTTGCACCCAAAAAAAGAAGCAGAAGAAGGTGGACCACACAAATCGTTGTGAACAATCTGCAAAGGACTCGAGGCATGCCAAGAGGCATATTTTTCAAAACTTTCTTGATGATGTTTGTCGATTACATAAACGGCACAAACACCATATCGACATGAAACAAGAGGAAGACCAGTCACCATCTAATGATTACACAGTTGCTACAATGAGTGATAGTTTAGATGACTAAACTGCCCATGCCAAAGTTTGCTCAAGTCATCACTATGAGAAATAAAAACTAATGAAAAATATGATGACCCAAAGAAGTCAAATTTGTACAAACTGGTAATATCATCAACAATTCTAGTTGCAAGAACATGCTCAGGATCTTTTATATCCTTGATTACAACTTTGTGAGGTGAAAACTCTACGGTTTTACCTTCACCTGAATGACTGATTTGATATACTGATAGAAGGTTACAAGAAAGACTTGGAACACATAATACATCATTGAAATGACCATTTTCTACTTGAACTGTTCCATATCATTCAACACTAAGAGATCTATCATCACCAATAAATATTTTCTTAGTTTTACATCATTTAGAGTAGAGAATATGGCTCTATCCTTATCCATATGATAGGATGATCCAGAATCAATAAGCCAGTCATCAAAAGTAGAGGTAGAAGTATAATTTGTATTAAAGGAGAAACCAGAAGAAGAAAGTGCATGTCCATGAGAAGAAGAAGAAGAAGTAGAATCAATATTGATGTTGTGCTTCTTCATAGTTTCTTCTAAAACTTCCATATTCTTGAAACATTTGGACTCATCATGACCATGTTTATCACAAAAGTTGCAATGTATGTTAGTATTCTTACTTTTATATTTTTCTCCTTTGTCTGCATTAGGATAAAAAGTTTTTTGAGTGTGTTTGGGACCCTTATATTGCTTGTTTTTGTGGAAAGGATGTTGTTTTTTGATATTTTTGGGTTTATCTTTCTGATGGAAAACTAAGGCTTTGTTGGAGGTACTTGCAGTGTTGATCACTCTAAGTTGTACTAGATTATATTTCTCTCTAATCAAAGCATCACAAAAGTTCTCAAGACTAGGCTTTTGATAAGCTTCCCCTAGAGCCTCTTCCATGGCAAAAAAGGTAGATAAAAACATAGAATATGCACTACCTAGCTTAGAAAGAATAAGATAGATGCAATGATCTATGTCTATATTTAACTTACATTCTTCACATAAATTTCTAAGTGTTTTAAACTTAGATAGATAGTCTTAAATGCAAGAAAAATCACTTGGAATTAAAGTTAGTACTTGATTTTCTAACTATTGTTTTTCAATAATATTGTGTTTACCAAACACAGATTCAATCTTTTCTCAAGCTTCTTTGGGATTATAAATTGATTGAAGGTGGAAACTTAAATCATGAGAGATGGAAATTATGATTAATCCATGTGCTTTGTCATTCCTATTATCCCATTTAGCTTTCTTATCAACATCAGTGGGTGTTTTTTCATTTCCCAAGGTAATCCCGTACAAGCCTTTACTTCTTAATAAATCCTCCATATGGGATTTCCATTCAAAGTAGTTGGTGCTGGTAAGTAAGAGATTACTTGTATAAGCCGTATTAAATATGCAGATAGTACAGATTTAAGAACTGAAACCGATGATCTAAATGGAAAGAGCTCAAAAATTTGTGCGGTTTTAAAAAAAAAGGGCTCTGAAAACAAACTTCGGATGTGAGAGTTATGCCCTTTCTAAAAAAACATAAATGGTAACCAAAGGACCACATGGTAGTATAAGTTTCTTTATGAAGTGACCCACTTTTATAAAGAGAAGTGGGACTCACTTTTACAAAAAAAAATATGCATGAAAAATAAATAACTCTAAAATAAAATATTAAAGCTACTTATAGTGATTCACTTTTATACTTGAAGTGAAATACAGTTCACAATTTTAGCATGAACGTTTTAAAAAAAAAGTAACAAGAGAGAGACTTTAACTGAAGACGTCTTACTTAATAAGACAACTTTTAACCAAATGGTCTAGAAAAAAATATTGTAATGTTCAGAAGGAGGATTGGGGTTGCTGTTGTTGTTGTTGTTGTCGAAGACGACCTTGGAGAGCATGCTAAGAAAAACTCTTTTCACACAAGAAACAAATTTCACTTCTCGATGATAACAAGGGTTAGATCTCTATTAGCTTACCCAAAACATGCACATTTTCCTATATGTTTCTGATTTTCCAAGATCTCACAGGGCACAAGGCAAAGAGAGTACGCATATATAAAAGAGTAGCAACCTGGAAATAAAAAAATACAAAACCAAAATAAAACCAAAATACTTCTTTGCAAAAAATTTCAAAATGCGTATTCAAACTTTATACCTTTGGATCTAACTGTAATGGTCGTATCTTGGGAAAATGGAAACCTTTTTGAGTGAAATGAAAAGTGCTCCTGAATGAAACGAGTGCTCCAAACCCATTGGAATAGTCCTCTCAACCCAGAAATATATGAAAATGATAGAAAGTGGAGATGAGGCAACTCGGCTTCATGATCTAGATCTGCAACAATAGCGGGTCTTCAAACAGGATATGATGCCATGTTCAACAACACATGTATTCCAACAGAGGACGAACACCTTTAGTAACCACTCACATAATCATATCAAATATCAACACACCGATATTTTCACGTGGTAAAACCCCTATGGGGAAACGTCCACAGCCCCAACCAACTCGACCACTTGGAAAAAAAAATTAATGCAAAGAAAAAGATTACAGAGATTTTACAAGAGAGTTTCTCACAATCGATCATCAAAAAATGACCCTCCATGCTCTTTAAATAAATATCATGGACCAATCGGGTGTTAAGCCACACATCAATGGCTATTAAGATTGAGGAGAGTATGAACCGTTATATCACTCTATGAAGGGAACATATCGTGATTCTCATATTTCTTAA
>JASDQU010108679.1:135088-154742 GCA_032191745.1 Picea mariana | reverse complement strand
TTTCTTTTTTAAATGTTACATATTTAAATCTAGAAATAGGGTGTCCGTTGTCTTCTTTAAATTTATGCCACATATTATTTTATATAAATTTATAATATAAATAAAACATATTGTTATTAAAAAACATTCAAAGATAAATATTAATAAATGTTATCATAATATATTTACATAAAGTCTTAATAAATATAATCTTTCAACTAGTTTTGATTTATATCACAACTATTCATTAAAAATAATATTAAAAACATAATGTATGATTGATAATAATAATAAATAAATAAATATTTATTTAAAAAGTTTAATAATTCATATTTTTTCATTGGTCTAATATAAAATATATGATGTGAGTAATGATATGTTAAAAAATGTAAAATGTAAATTTAAAAGAAAAAATAACGTTGTTATAATATTAATAAATATTATCAATAAATAAGGAATAAAGTTACATAAAGTTTTAATAAATAGAATCTTTGAACCAGTTTTGATTTATATTACAAATATTCAATAAAAATAATATTAAGTTATATTAAAAACTTAATGTATTAATAATAATAATAATAGTAATAGTCGTTGTAAAAAAATATATTTATTTAAAAAGTTTAATAATTTATAATTTTTTTTTATTGATGTAATATAAAACATATGATGATGTGAGTAGTGATATGTTGAAAAATGTAAAATATAAATTTAAAAGAAAAAGTAAATTTTTTGTTCTTATAATATGATAGTTTTTAATTAGTTATTAATTTGTTTTTTTTTTGGATGTAAGGAAATAAGTTAACAACCCAAGACTAGATACATTATATAGGATTGGAATTATACCCCTTTATGGAAACCATAATAATTATGGATATGTCTAATCTGTATATAAGAAAGAGTCAACACAATTGATTATGTTATTAAATTGATCATGTATATTAAAACTTATTCAAATAAATAATACAACATTATAATATATGTGATTGAAAGAAAAAAAAAAAAAATATTGTCTTTGCAAACAAGTAGACATTTACTTACACATTCAAGTAACACTTTCTCCATTATATTAATCCTAGCCATACATAAATGCATGTCTGGAGCTTACAGTTTTACATTTTGTTGCATTTTTTTCCACTTGAGAGTGTTCAATATCCTTGTCCCTAAACCCACATTCTCAAAAGTAACTCACAAAAAATATAAATTGAGCCTCCATTGGATGAGCAACTTGCTATGATGGAATATTCACCATGGAAAATATATATATATATATATATATATATATATATATGAGCAACCTCTCCCATGCACACATGCTAATTATTTTTTGGACATAAAAGTTATCGAGTGAAACACACAAAAATGTTACATCCATACGTCAACTTTATTAATTACATTCATGGTGGTTAATGTATGAACTTTAAATATGCATAGATGATGATTCTCCATTTTGTTGTAGTGTTTGATTTTTTTCCACTTGGGAGTGTTAGAGACTTAGTGTCCTTAAGTTTATCTAACAATTGAGTTGCAAGGCACACCCAAAAAAGAATTGTTTTTGTTGGAAGAGCGATATGCTATGTTGGAATCCTCACCACATAATAATACTAGAGGGTAGTCTATCTAATGTATTATGTTGCTATGGGAGGGTTCATGTTGACTAATTTCTAAATATAAAAGTTACCAAATGAAACATGCAAAAAAGTTGTACCAATGGGTAAAATTTGTGAATTGTTTCCCCAATGATTGGTAGCTAGCGTATTAACTTCAATCATGCATAAATATATGTTTTGAATCCAAGGGTTGCACCCTTTCCACTGGGGATATTTTAAGACATGGGTACTTCAATTTCTCTAGCAAACAAGTTGTAACTCATGAAAAAGATAAAGTAATCCTCCATTGGATGAGTGATTTTCTTTGATGGAATTATCATGATACAATAACGCTAGGGGTAGCCTCTCCATGTGTTGCATATTTATACAAAAGTGCACGCTGACAATTTTCCAATCATAAAAGTTGGCTAGTGAGACACATAACAAAAGTTGCATCAATGGGTCAACTTTGTGAATCACAACCTCAATGGACACTAGATATTGTATTTTCCTCATTCATGACTACATACATGTGTTGAAGCTTATTTTTCTTCATCTTGTTGCACTATTTGATTTTTTTCCACCTAAGAGAGTTTGATCTATATCTCTAAACTTCTCTTACAAGTGAGTTGTAACCTGTGAAAAAAACAAATTATCCCCCACTGGAAAAAGACAAATCAAACCTTCATTGGAAAAGTGGTTTGATTTTTTGGAATTGTAGTCACAAATGAGCACCAGGGGTAGCATCTCTCACTCATTGTGTGGCCACATGAGGGTACATGTTGACAATTTTTTTAATAGAAAAGTTGGCTAGTGAGACACACAACAAAAGTTGCATCAATGGATCAACTTTATGAATCATAGCCTTAATGGACACTAAACATTGTATTTTCCTCATTCATGACTAGATAAATGTGTGAAGCTTATTTTTCTTCATCTTGTTGCACTATTTGATTTTTTTCCACCCGAGAGATATTGGGACCTATATCCTTAAACTTCTCTTACAAGTGAGTCGTAACTCATGAAAAAAACAAATTAGCCCCCACTGGGAAAAGGAAAATTAATCCTTCATTGGACAAGTGGTCTGATTTTTTGGAATCATTGTCACAAAGGAGCACCAGGGGTAGCCTCTCTCAGTCATTGTGTGGCCACATGAGGGTGCATGTTGACAAGTTTTGAATATAACGTTGCCCAATGAAACACATGGTAAAAGTTGCATCAACAAGTCAACTTTTTGAATCACAGTCACAATAGTAGGTGGCTAATGTACTAAACTCAATCATGTTTAAATACAAATGCTAAAGATAACAATTCTCCATTTTGTACCATTTTATTTTTCCACCTATGTGAATTCAAGATTGATGTCCTTGAACTACTTCTATAAGAATGTTTCAACTTGCAAAAAGAACATATCAAGCCTTCATTTGACAAGTGATATACTCCATTAGAATTTTTGCCATGGACTATTGATGAGGTAGAATTGTTCTAAGGCTTAGGAGTAAGGCCAAAGGCCAAGAAGCTAAGATAAAGGAACTTTTTATAGGAGTTTTATTTAACTAAAATTTAACTAAGTCAAGTTTGTTGAGGAAAGGACTAGCTGACAAGAAAAGAGGGTGATTGTTGAGAAAAGGAGGTCAATGGAGATATGGCTAAACATGAAGTTTTCGAGAAAAGATTGCCAAGAAAAAGGATCATTCTTCAAGCAAAAGAGATAACTCTAAGAAAAGGAGGGGATATTGAGTAAAATGGATGATTTATAAGAAAACGAGTTAAAATAAGATAAATGTTAGCTCACTGTGAAAAGGTGATGTGTGCTCAATAAGGAGGCAAGAACTAATCCTTGGTAAAATGAGAAAGTGGCGTAAACTCACAAAACCAACAAAAATACCCTATATTTGTTGAGAAAGAGACACACATGTTTGTTGAGCATAGGATTGATGCAACCAAGCAAAGAAGGAGACCAAGATTTTGGGTCAAGTTTTCTATGCAAAATGGGAATATGGAAAAAACCTAGCAAGGAAAACCCAAGCAAGGAAGGAGACCAATGAAAATCAAGCAAGCCAAGGTCAAGTTTTTATAGATCATATTCTCCATTAAAGGGGGAGTCTTGTAAAGTCTTCGAGAGGAATTCTAGTAGGCCAAAAAAACCCTATGGGTTTAAAACCCTACTCTAGCATAAAACATAGTCAAGATTTTGGCAACACGATATATCCCAAGATTTTTGAGTTGTTGTGGCTATTGTATGAGTTTGGTTGAGTGGAAATGGTGAAAGTGGTTTGTTCTACCTAATATAACGAAGTTATTAGTGTGTTTACACATATACTACAACCAGGTGCAAGTCCACATGGATGTACTCATCTTTAAGACATAATGAATTAAGTCATTAATAAGGAAGAATGATAATTATCCAACAATTTGCATCTTCTCCAATAACACCTCATGAGGCTTAAATTTAGGCTGAAGCACCTAGAAACCAACTACAATGGGTGTTTTTGATACCATAAAGAAGCATTGGAAACCCTAATACACTTAGATATGCAACATTAATACTTAAATTTCACAACTCCATCAAAACAAAATTGAAATTGCAAGATTCTAGTTTAAAGATGTCGGCAATGGTTCTTGTGAA
The DNA here is from genome assembly GCA_032191745.1 of Picea mariana. Classification (NCBI taxonomy): domain Eukaryota; kingdom Viridiplantae; phylum Streptophyta; class Pinopsida; order Pinales; family Pinaceae; genus Picea; species Picea mariana. The sequence goes on along the minus strand of JASDQU010108679.1, from coordinate 150,548 downwards.
CTAACATTAGATGGAAAATGTGCAAAACATTGGTTGTTTATACTACTCTACTAATAAGTGATTCTTGTGGATTAATAATGGTCATTGTTGATTTTCCATACAAGAGTATCCTTGAAAACATCTAAGTCCAAAAATGCACTAAGTAAGCACAATGTAGATGAATATAGTACATATGTGAGCAATAGAAGTTGAATCATATGTGTCGTAGGAGAAAAGAACGAAGCATAGTGTGGACATGGATGAAGGAAGCATGTTACCATTTGTGGAAAAGAGCATGTGAAATGATAAAGTCATGAAGAATGCAGTTGAATGCAATAAGGATAAGAACATAATATGAAGAATGCATGGTGACCATGCATGTTAAGGAGCACATAAAGGAAGACAAAAGGGCATAGGAAGAGTGTAAGTAACAAAAATAAATTGATCCAAAATTATATAATTTGTCGTCATTTTTTGTGCTTTCTAGGGTAAAGAATCAAAATTGTGGACTTGGACGAACTATTTTTGGCCCTGGTCCTAAATCCCACTAGGTAGGGTCAAACTTGCAAATTTTATGTTTAAGGAATTAAAAATTGTTTTTATAGGTAGAAACTTTCCAAAATAGCATATCCCTTTTGCCACATTTCCCTCCTTGATGAGTGATTTCCAACAGTCTAAAGAGAAAATCAATCATAGTCCACATGAGAAAGTTATGTCCATAGAAAGTTAACCCATGCTTTGACCATTGTAGTACCAAGTGGATGTCATGTTAATGTCCAATACTCACAAATGTAGATCTAGTCATGTGTGGACTTTCAAGAAAATTCAAAGGGATCCAAAATCCTAACTCTAATCATGAGTTGGAAAATGAAAAATCCCCAACCATAACCCTCACTAGCATTAAGAGATGATAAAACCTCTTTCTTTAAGAGAGAAAAAAGTTGCATTCCTATTGTAATAATTTCATATCCCCTAATTAAAAAAATGTAAAAAACTAATGAAAAAACACATTAAAAAAATATATTACATATTACATGCCACACTATATATTTCTTCCATAATGAACAAATATTTTTTTTTTATTTCATTATAAATATAAGAAATTAAAGAATAACACACCATCCTTATTCACAATCCTTATTTATTTCTTTGTTGGAGTATTTCCTTCACTAGTTTCTCTAAACTATATAAATGGGTTCTCTGCCAGAGTTAAAGAGATTTCCTTTTTAATCTGGATAGAATTTATGCATGTTGTTAAATATGAATCTTCACTTCACCACATGTATTCTATTGCATCTACGTGGATATGAAGAATAATGTAAATAAAAAGTCTAAAAGATAATTTTGAAAAGTCCATAAAAGAATGATTTAATGCTTCAACAATTTGCCCCTTCCCTCACAAAGTAAAATGTTTTTAAGTGGTACCGAATAAGAAGATTATTGAGGAAAAACATATCGAAAATAACTAGTGGCCCATTAAGAATCTTGCGAGAAGAAAAATCTATAATGAGACGAACAAAGACAAAGATCCATACTTTTCTTAAGAAAAAAACATTGAGAATATTGAAATTTTCAATTATTCAAAGAGCCCTTATGTGTAAAAATATTTCATTATCAAATTATGAATTATTTATATGAAAAAGGAAAGCAAAGTTATGTAAATAGAAGAGATCAAGTATTGTATTTGTAAGTGTTATGGTGGTAATATTGTTTTAGTGACGTGTGTTGTTATCTAGTAGTTTTTGTGTAGTTTTAATGAATTTTATTAAAGTGTTTAATTTGTATTAGTGTTGGTTTTTTTAGTTGTTATTATTACATTGATAGTAGCAAGGTGCTTTACAACTTAGTGTGATATAGATGTTGTCACATATATACATGGCAACATCTAAATTATTAAAAAAATTACATCTCAAGTAATTTGATTCCCCTTAGTGCTTGATAAATCTAGATTTAATTTATGCATTATTGACTTAAAGTTATATTTCACACACACACACATATTGACGGGTGTCTAAAATGACATACTTTCATCACTCGTCTATACCTTTTTGGTTAACATTTTTTTGTCTATCACTTTCCTTTTTTATACTTTCGTTATCCAGTTCACCCCATTTGTCACCAAAGGTATGAATCATATCTTATATGCCATCATTACATTATTTTTGCATAATTCTTAGGAAGGAACTCGTTACTATAAACTACTAACATCATTGCGTGGGAATCTAGTAGTTGCAACACCTATATGTTGCAACTCCAAGCTAATATAGTTTCAGGCAAGAAGTAACTTGTTGCAATTTCAAACGCAAAACCCAATTGCTACAACTCAAGGTGCATTCATGATTGTTGCAATTCCAGACAAAAAAATTACAACCACAAGCATGATTTCCGTGCTGTGAATCCGGAAATAGCTCACCAACCCAGTGGTCAACACTGTAGTTGGAAGTTGGGAGCCATCTAGGAACCAATCTCCACAAGAGAAAGCAACGAAAGACAAATAGGTGACTACAGGAATTGGTTACCTATCAAGTTAGCATACGCCTACAATTGAAAGAATCGTTGTAACCGGATGAACAGTCGGATTCTCATGGTTATCCATTCATTGATTGTATAATTTTAGAGCCATATTCACATTGTAAAAGCCTCAGCTCCCTAAGATCTAGGGAAGAAATTATTCAGGAAATTACATTTCGCTATTTTATCTTTCAACTTACGGAAATATAAATTTGGTTCTAGATTTCTACTTGCATGTTGATGTATTGATTGATCGTGTGATTCTAGTTCCTTAATCCAATACCTCACCTAAGGGGGTAGGGCCCCCTCCTTAGTCAGGAACTGCTTGTAACGATAGTGTTAGAATTAACAGTTTACTTTTGTTCAATTATTCTATTGTGTAGATGCTTTCAATTGTTGTAATTCCAAGTCTATAACTTTATTCACATTCTATGTATGTTTTCTAGTTTGTGATTGTTCTAGAATAATAGTGTAATTCTCATATTTCCGAATTATCTTCATTTTTTTTTCATTTACATTATACAAAATAGTGTTACAATTTATGAGTGGCTTGGTTTTCTAAGTTCAGCATTCTACAAACGTCACAATCGATTTGCATTTTTCATTGCCACAATTTGTGTCTCTTCAAGTTTTGATTATAACAGAATTTACTTTTTGTGATTCGCATTGTTGTAACTCAACCATATTTCTTTTTGTGTTGCAGCTCCATGTTGGAAATTGGATTTAGCGCTTCCGGCGAGTTGTGCGACTTGGGTTAACCCCCGCTCTTGGATCCTAGCTCTGACGATTGTGGCAGAGACTAATGCTTGAAATTTTTGGTCCAACAAAAATCGTAGTCTAGCAAATGGTATCAGAGCAACAAGTATCAAGTTTGAAACTTTCTCAGCATGCAGTAGGGGAGATTGTTGGATATTGGGTTCAACACTCCGAAAATTGTGGCGGAAACTAATTCTTGTGGGTTTTGGTTTAACACAAATCATAGTCCAACACTTTGTTGCCACAACTCGATTTGCAACTGCACTTCATGTGTTTCTTGTCTGATTCCTTTTAGGTTTAGTCTCTACAATTTTGGATTGATGTTATTGGATTAATATTGAATGAATGAACACTTAATTATTGCAACAACACAAGACCTTCATTATGAGCAAGTCACCAATAGACCATAAGCTTCATTTCTACAAGAGTGATTTTAATTCCTGCAAGTGTGATTCAATTTCCGCAAGAGTATTTTAATGTCTGCAAGAGTGATTTCAATTTCCACAAGAGTGATTTTAATTCCTACAAGTGTGATTTTGATTTCCGTAAGAGTGATTTTAATTCCTGTAAGTGTGATTTTAATTTCGGCAAGTGTGATCTTGATTTCTTACATGTGTCAAAATACCATTATTTCAAGTCATTAAGGACGTGCCTATTTATTCAAAAGTGGTAAGAGAAATTTGTTTAAGGAAGCTCGGTAGGAAACGAAAGGATACCCAAACCGTTCACGTCATAGGAAAACTATTAGATCTAATGATGGGAGGATTTATCACCACTAAGTATTATGACCCTAGAAGTCGAGTCGTTAATGTGAAAATCAATAATACACTGATCAGTAACACGTTAATTGACTTAGGGGTTGCCATCAATGTTATGACATGCAATACCATGCAAGCCTTGGGACTTACAGGCCTTAGGGAAACCCCCATTGTACTTCAACTTGCTGATAGATCCACTATTAAACTAAAAGTCATTCTAGAAGATATAGTGATCTCTATGGATTCATGGGAATATCTCACTGACTTCATGGTCCTACAACCTAAAACCTCTTTGGGTAGGTATCCTCTAATCTTGGGATGGCCATGATTGGCCACTTTTGATTCGTATATTGGTTGTTGATCATGCAACCAGGGATGATTTTAAGGATGGAAATTTATTTTAAAATATAGAAACCTTGGCGAATCTTACTAATACTTCATATGCCAACTATAAATGTTTGGCGATATGTTTGTAAACATATTCAAATTTCTATTGATTTTATGTATTTTGTATAAAATTTTGGCGATTTTTAAGGTAAAATAATTTTATCCTATAGAATTTGGGCGAATCATTTTTAAAATGGCGAATCTTTTTTTGGACAAACCATGGAAAATTATCCCATGAGCGAAATTTAGCCCCTAAAATCATCCTTGCATGATGCAACATGACTATTTCCCACAACACTTCTACCAAACAATTAACTCTCTACCCTCTTGCAAAACCCAACATAGACCTAGAAAAACCATCTTTGGGTTGATGGAGAATAAAGTGATGAAGAAGGGGAATCCCATCAGGTCATATCCATAGATCAATACTTGGCCATGAGAAATAAAACAAAGGACGACAAAATCAATTATTTTATAGCTTCCTCCTCTTCCTCACAAAACACACATCTTCTTGAGCATATTATTAAACCAAAAAATCATCTTTACTTAGCTTCCACAAGCATCTCACCTATTGAACACAAACCTCTACAAGAAAAAGACCAAGGATCCCTTATAGAAACCATAGAAATTATCCCAGGTAAAACCTTGAAAATCAACCAAGTACTAACCGAACAACAAAAGGAGTGATTGGTTCAAGTGTTGTGAAAGCATAGTGATTCCTTCGCCTGGGATTAATCTGACATGAAGGGGATCCACCTTGATCTATGTACACATCATATATATATATATCAAGGAAGGAGACAGACCCATTCATCAACCTCAGCACCGGATGAACCAGGCTATGAAAAACATAGTCAAAGAAGAGCTACAAAAATTGCTTACAGCTAACTTCATCTATCCCATTTTTTACAGACACTGGGTCTCTCCTCTTTTCATGGTACCAAATAAAAATGGTAAATGGAGAATTGATGTAGATTATCAAGAAGTGAATAAAGAAACATATAAATATCACTTTCCATTACCATTTATCGACCAGGTCCTAGACACGCTCATAGGAAAGAAGTACTTATCTTTCCTCAATGGTTCAAGAGAATATGTGTAGGTTTTAGTCCCTCATTAATATTTATCACTTAAAGAATTAATATTGTATGTATAGTAATCATTGTATTTGGAATAGGATTCCATGACTACTAAAGAATAAAATTTGGATACCATAGAAAAATGATGTTGTTGCTAGGATATCATCATTCTTTAGGGGTTTTAGGAGGGAGAATTGTGTTGTTAGAAATAAACATATTTTCACAGTTAGGAAAGTATTTGAAGTTGTAAATTAAATGCTACAACTATCCTTAGGATGATAAATTGCAGGGCCATGCAACAACGTTGCATCAAATTATTAAAATTATTGAGTTGAATGATCTAAATGGATAATTTGAAGAAAACAAACTGGATGAGTATGGGGATTTGATTTTCCCCTGGAGGGATCAAATTAAGTCTCGGGTTTGTTTTAAATCATGACAATCAAATCCTCTTTGATCTATAAGTGGGTAAGCTTGTTTATTTAGCCAAATCCTCTATCATTTGTTGGAATCCTTTCTATGCCTTGAAACACATATGAATGTTTAGAACATTCATATGATTAGCGATAGAGGTATAGCTACTATATATTGATAAGTTTTAAGTTTTTTATTTGGATAAAATTCTCATTTTTAGGGAGAGAAGAGAAGAGAAAGTACAAAAATTGAGGTTAGGGTTTAAAGTGATAAGAAATAATCAATTACACATAAACATGGGGAAGTGTGAATTATTGAAGAGTTGGTGTAACATAGTTTTTTGGTACAATGAGAACCTTGACAAACACAATCCTTGATGCTTGTAGCATTGTCTAGAGAAGGGATCAACTATGTTTCTTTTTCCAAACATGTAAAATGAGTATATTAGAGTTTAATGATTATATTTTCATATTATTATATATGGTTTTTTACTTTATCAAAAAGTTCACCAAGACTTCACAACGTTTTAAAATTTAATAAAAATTTTACCATGACTTTAGAAGGTTTTATAATTTACTAAAATATTTTACAAGATTTTATAATTTAGTGAAATGTTCGCCAAGATTTTACAAGATTATATAATTCAATAAAATATTCGCCAAAAACATTTGTGTGTGTGTGTGTGTGTGTTGAAAAAATGGCCTTCAATTTTTCCTATGTATCATAGGGATTCGCCCTTTTACTATACATATAAGTTTAGGGGGGGATATTAACATTTTTCCTTATGTGAAGGGAACCTTAGAGGAGGATTTTTTTTTGGCATAGGGAATTGGCATTCCCTTGGGTGACGTTTGGAGAAGTTTGAGAATTTTTTTGTTGAGGTTGTATGTGCACTTGGATTATTAGGATTTAAGTTTGAGGTGGGGATTTTGGAATCATCACAATAGTATTAAGTCACATGGATTCAAAGGGAAAGGAGTTGGTTGAAGGGGGGACCCAAGATTCAGTTGGGCCATGGATAGTGAGTGGGGAAGCCACTTAAGAGGAGGAAGGGAACAAACTCAACCCTTCAACAATTGATTGTGTTGATGATATTTAAGGAGGATGGAATGAGGGGTAACAATCATTTGCATCAGAGGAGGAGCTATCCACATGATAAGAAGAGATGTGGGTCTCAGGACAAGCAATATGATCAAGAATTTTAAAGCATGTTAAATGATGGAAAGGGGAACAAAGATATGATGTATTGTGGGATTATTTGTGTAACCAAAGTATATCTGATGGTGAATCATGGTGTTTTATTTACATAATTTCCATCTCTTTTTTCTTTAGTATAGTTATGTTTCCCAAATATTATCTTGCAGTAATATTTCTCAGCAAAATCATGTCTTTGAGAATTAAAAGCTACAAATCCCTTTCATTCACTATTCCTGAAGGTTATCCTTTAGTAAAAAAATTATTCGAGATCTCTAGATTATATTTAATTTCAACACTTATCACATAAATAAAAAACTTTTTAAAACAAAAGATACTTTTAAACTGATTTACAAATCCCATCGAACAATTGTCGGACCATTATCCTAGAGGATTATTCCATCCCANTCTAATTGGACATGTTTCTTGGGTTTAATACCTATTGTTGAGAATTGGGAATCCACCCCCCTCAACATAATGATATCAGATCTAATTACTTTATTGTGAATGGAGAGGTCTCATTTTCTTGTTCAGATGAATAACTAAAGACATTGGTAGACACTCGTTGTAGAATGTACTTTGTTTCTTGGCCTAAGATGAAAATGTGTAAGCATAGTTGTATGTTAATTACCTCAAACAAATTATGGTTTGATAGGTGACTCAATATCTAGTGATTTAAAGGATGGCAGTGCTTTAGAGGATGGTACAACTTCATGGAATGAATATGCGCCAAAGTGTAAATATGATGGGGAGTAATATGATTATTTGAATATAAGAAAGGAATTCCTTTCATGCCATGTCATACTAAGACATCTATGTTCAAAAAAATAGGAATGCATCACCTTGGATTGTATTTGAAATGAGCTTGAGGACCACATTATTCAAGAAGAGATGTTGGGATCACATAATTTTTGTGTAATAGATACTCCCCGACTTAATGCAACCCTACGAGATAATATTTTGGCCAATAGATAAAACTTTAGACCAAAACAATGGAACTTTATTGAAGGTTCAAGGGCTTCACTAGTTAAAATCATCACACTCTCTGCATATTAAAGATCACAAATTGAATTTTAAAGGTTTATCGATGAAGGTAACTCATCTATGCTCATCTAAGAATAAGTATCTTGTTGAGAGAACTATTACATGTGTGCTTGAAGGAGCAATGATACAATTAGGTAGGTTATATGGTCTTCATTTTGGTATTTGTATCTATAAAGTCTTCACAAAACTTGGACCCACTTTAGTCTATCATAAGGTTCTTTGATAAGGTGGCATATTCACTAGATCATGGTGCACCTTAGTGTATATTTTAACCTTGTACAATATTTATTGCAAACATATTTTCATTAAAAGAACAGAAAAGATATAATGGAAAATACAAACATTACACAGATATTTTTCCCCTGGAAACCCAAACCGGGAAAACCAACATATTATATATTCATTCATAGTGATACATTGTTTACAATACAATATACATATAGGAGCCAGTGGCATCCAAAACCCTAACCCGATGACTTGGATTAGTCAACAACCCTAATTCCTTAACCAAAAATAGAAAACCATCGGCAAAGAAACCATGTGACGAAAAACCACCTAAATATGTAACACGTTTCCCAAGGAAAAAACATTTTTCTCAGGGTCACTACCCCTGCACCCCCTAAGGGGGGGCCTAGTGGCCCCCCTCAAACCCCCTTGCACGCCCGATGCAACGTAGACACTACTACTTGTGCAAAGGATATAACACATACCCAACATTCTCCCACTTGTTGTTTTCTTTGCATACAGGGGGTTACAAGATTACATAGTCAAAAATCCAGGGCAACAATGCCCATGAATCCTCTACACCAAGAGAACTTCTCAATGCTCATAGATTTTTTTAATGAATTTGCAACATTCTTCAAAGTGTCCACCTTCATCAGCAATACTTTCTTTTCTTCAATCATGTCTCTCACAAAGTGATATTGAATATCAATATGTTTTGTCTTTGAATGATAAGTCGGGTTCTTCGCCAAAAAAATTGCACTCTGACTATCAAAATCTATCCTTACAGCTTGTTGTACCAACCCAATGCCTGAACAAAATCTGTGTGACCATATTACTTCCTTACTTGCATGAGTGCCTTCCATGTATTCAACTTCTGCAGTTGAAAGTGCCACTACAACCTTTCTTTTACTCATCCAACTTATTGCTCCTCCAAACAGGTTACACACATACCCACTTGTGGATCTCCTACGATCCATATCTCCAGCCCAGTCTGCATCCACAAAGCCATGTATATCCACCACTCTTTCCAATCCCAGTCTTCCTTGGTAGCACAATCCATAGCTAGCAGAGCCACGCAAATACTTGAAAACCCTTTTTACTATTGTCTAATGCTCATTCCCTGTTTTGACATATACCTACTCAAAACTCCCACTGCATGTGCAATGTCCGGTCTAGTACAGACCATTGATACATCAAACTGCCAACTCCACTTGCATATGGAACACGAGACATATTCTCCTCCTCTTCCTATGTCTTGGGACACTGATCCATGAATAACTTTACACCAACAGGAATAGGAACCTTGGTTGTTTTACATTCCTTCATATTAAACCTCTGCAATATTGTCTCGACATATTTTCTTTGATTTAACCAGAGTTTCCTCTTTTTCTAATCTCTTTCAATTTCCATTCCCAAAATGAAATTTGAAGCACTGAGATCATTCATGTCAAATTTAAAGAACAAATGAGTTTTCACATCTTGGATAATCTCCTTGTTGTTTCCTATCAGCAACATGTCATCCACATACAAGCAGTGATCCTCTTTACTTCTTGTGAAGCCAAGTCCCATCATATAAGTATCAAATTTTTTATACCACATCATTGGTGATTCTTTTAAAACATAAAAGGACTTTTTCAGCTTGCATACCAGCTCCTTGTTTCCCTTAACAACATAACCTTCTGGTTACTTCATATAGATTTATTCTTCCATATCCCCATGTAGGAATGTTGTCTTTACATCCATCTGTTCTACTTCAAAATTAAATGCAGCAGCAACAGATAATAGAAATCTTCTAGAGTTAACTTGGAAATAGGAGAAAAAATCTCACCAAATCAATTCCCTCAACCTGGGAATAACCCTTTGCTACTAACTGAGCTCTGTATTTCTCCACTTTTCCTTCTGCATTCAGCTTCTTTTTAAATACCCATCTGCTACCAATGGGCTTTCTTCTAGTCAAAAACTCTACTAGATCCCAAGCCTCATTCTTATCCAAAGATGTCATTTCTTCGTCCATGGCCCTTTTCCAAAGATTTCCATCCTCTCAATCCACTGCCTTCCCGATAGCTCTAGGATCATCATCAGTAATAGACAAATCAAAATTTGAAATGAAATCAGATGGAGTATACATTTCTGGTAGTCTTCTTTCTCGAACCGATCTCCTCAATACTGGAGTATGAGGATATTCTTCTTCTAATTCATGTTCTTCTGTAGAGTTTGCCTTATCATCTTTTAAATCAAACTCTATTTTCTATGGTTCTTCCTTACTTGATAGGACTTCTTGTTTAATAGCATCCTTCATTTCTCTAAATACCACAACTTGGATATACACTACCTTCTTAGTTTCTGGGTTGCAAATCTTATAACCTTTGAGACCATATTTATATCCAATAAAGATACACTTTCCAGCCTTCTTATCTAGCTTACTCTTGTTTTCCTTTGGAACATGAACATATGCATCACAGCCAAATACCTTGAGATGTGTGAGAGAAGGTTCCTTACCAGTCCATACCTCTTGTGGAGTCTTGCCATACAACACTGATGAGGGTGATCTGTTGATCAGGTAACATGCAGTACCCATTGCCTTTGCCCAATATTCTTTCCCTAACCCAACACCACTGAGCATGCACCTTGCTTTTTCCATCAGCATCATGTTCATCCTTTCTACAACTCCATTCTGCTGAGATGTATATGGAGTAGTCTTTTGCCTTGCTATACCACACTTCTTACATAATTCTTCAAATTCATTCCCTCAAAACTCTCTGCCATTATCTAACCCCGGCACCTTAATTCTTTTCTCTATTTGATTCTCAACAAGAGCCTTAAACTCTTTAAACCTGTCAAAGACTTCGGATTTCTTCCTGAGGAAATATATCCAAGTATTCCTCGAGAAGTCATCTATAAATGAGACATAGTACACATCTTTTCCCAATGATGGGACTGACACATGTCCAAAAACATCATTATGAACTAGCTGTAAAATTCCTTCTACCCTCGTTGCACCAGAGGGGAATCTTACCCGATTTTTCATCCCATGTAGAAAATGTTCAAAGAAATCAAAATCTAGAAAGAAGTTAGACATACCTTCAACCATACCTTTACCATGTAGTAGTCGAAGACCCTTTTCTCTGATATGCCCCAGTCTTTGATGCCATAACATAACCTTTTCTCCAGAGACTGTACGAGTTCTTGCTTCTTTAACTCCAATATCAAGAACAATGGAACTATTACACACATCACTAATAGTGCTTCCTTCCAGCTTATACAAAGTTCCAAACTGAACTCCCTTCAACAACATCATTGCTCCTCGAACCATCCTGCAGGTTTCCTTTTCAAATATTGTTTTTACCTCTGCATCATCCATTTTGCTTACATAAATCAAATTTCTAGCAAAACCTGGGATGTGCAGAACACCAGGCACTATTCTAATCCTTCCATCTATGAGCCTCAACTTGATTTGTCCTTGTCCTATGATTATGGTTGGTGAATCATCACCTAAGAAAACATTACCTCCATCATACCTTTCATATTCACAAAACCACTCGTTGTGGGGAGTCATATGAAAGGATGCACCAGAGTCAACCAACCATGCCTCATGATCTACTTGTGTGCTTAAAGAAGTCAAGTACACATCCCCTCCTTCTTCTTTGGAGGTCCTTTCTTCTGTAGAAGGAGATTCTTCAGATCCCTTCTTTTTCTCAACTTTGGATCTACACTTCTTCTTTTAGTGCCCTTCTTTTCCACATCTCCATCATACCTTTACAAACTTTCTGGGAGATTTAGATCTACCCTTAGACTTAGATCTCCCACTTGAGAACTTAGATCTATTTATTTCCTGGGAACGTCCTCTTGCAAATAATGTGTCGGTGCTATGTCCTTCCATATTCTTTTGTCTCATCTCCTCCGACAACAAGGATGAGACCACTTCATCAAACTTCAAGGAAGTTGTATTACTACCTATGGCCACAACCAAACTATCCCACAAGTCTGGTAAAGAACAAAATAAAATGATGCATTTATCTTCATCTAAAATTTTAATCTCAACATATACTAACTGACTTACCACAGTATTGAAGGTGTTCAAATGCTCTGCCACCGAGTATCCATATCTCATCCTCGGGTTATATAGCTTCTTTCTCAAGAATAGTTTATTTACTAGGGACTTAGACTGATACAACTTCCCCAACTTATCCCATAAATCATTGGTTGTAGCTTCCTCTAACACATTCAATAATACTGAATCTGAGAGACACAATCAGATTGTGCTCTTTGCCTTTTGATCCAACTTTTTCCAGTCATTTGTTGAAGTTCATATAGGTGCAGTACTTGGATATACCATGATCCACTGATCTCTGTGCACCAACAGATCTTCCATCTTGAGCTTCCACAACTCAAAACTTTGACCATTAAACTTCTCGATCTCCATCTTTAAATTGCTTGCCATTTATTTTCACCTAAAAAATCAATACCACAGATCTCCCACTATAACAAGGCTTATCACAATCCTGAGCCAAACCCTTGAGCACAAAGGTGTCCCCCTGAAGCCAACAAATCTCTAATACCAAATGTAGATTTTAACCTTGTACAATATTTACTGCAAACAAATTTTCAGTGAAAGAACAAAAAATATACAATGGCAAATACAAACATTACACAGAGATTTTCCCCTGGAAACCCAAACCAAGAAAACCAACATATTCTATATTAATTCATAGTGATACATTGTTTACAATACAATATACATATAGGAGCCAATGACATCCAAAACCCTAACCCAATGACTTGGATTAGTCAACAACCCTAATTCCTTAACCGGAAATAGAAAACCATCAGCAAAGAAACCATGTGTCGAAAAACCACCTAAATATGTGACACGTTTCCCGAGGAAGAAATTTTTTTCTCGGGGGCACTGCCCTTGCACCCCCCTCAAACCCCCATGTGCGCCCGGCGCAACGCAGACACTACTACTCGTGAAAAGAATATAACACATACCCAACACTTAGCAGTGCTTGATTAGATGCAAAGTTGAAGGAAATTTCACTAGAGGTAGAGGTGAATATCTGGAGTGCAATAGAATATCCACTTCCATAGTCGGGATATCTCATTCATATGAATTGTTCTTATGGCCAATTAGTGACAACAAGACCATATAATCACCACAAATACCCAAGGACAAATTCATCTCATGGGTGTGTAAGTAAAATAGATTCAAGTGAAGATGAATATGAATATCACTTCCTCAAATGATTAAGAAATGAAAGATGTTGTAAAAATGAATGTCTTTCTAAAATACCTAATGGCTCATTAATTCAGGGTTTTCACTTTATTAAATCCAAGGGTGAGAACAAAAGAAAGGATTTTTTGCTCAATTCATTGGAATCAAATGTAGTTATAAACAAGAGTTACAACATAAAGAAAACAACTTTGCTTGACATTAAATTTGATTCCTTTGAGGTTTGTCAAAATGTATGGTATAAGTCATTTTGTATACCAAGAGCCACCTTATTTAGTTACAAAAGGAAATTTATAAATGGTGATAAAAGGGAACTAAATGGAAATTATGGGATAGAAAAACCAAAGCCTAATACTTTAACAATAATAGCTAGCCTTCAAAATATAGTGAATGAAAATTTAGATATAGCTCCTCAACAAACTCATTCAGTGCATCAATATGTCAGAAGGATTCCTCTCATATTATTGTTTACGAATTCACACACAAAATAGTTCTTAAAAGTGTAATGATGACTTTTCCAAGATTAAACTTCCTTCGGTATCACTATACAACTTAAGAAATATATGGAGAAGGCATTTTATAGATGTTTCAATTACAAAGAACACATACTTTTCAAAGTGTGATGAGTGCCATGAAATTTTCCAAAAAATTAAAAGCACCATTGACCCAACAAYGATAAATATTAGAACCAACTTCAAAAATTTCACAATGAGTACATTACAAGTTGTCGCTCAACCTACTATGCCCATAGATTGGAATGAAAGAGGAACCCTAGCAAATGCTTGAGYATTGTAKATGACAAGATGGAAAATATGAAGACTTCCATACCAAGGYTAGGAAKGAAGGAAAMTTYAGTTAGCACTACCTATAATCTCCCAATTCATCTAATTAGCATGATTACACATGGTTATARGATTGGGGGTTTTGGTCACTTCACTAGATACATGTTCAAACTTCACTAGATCCTCCTTATCTTTATGATTGAACATGTTATATGACCTAGTAGTTGATGAATTTGGGTATTTTTTGTATGAGAAAGGGTCTTCAAGACATCCATTTTATGATGCACTTTTATAAAATGAATCCTATGAAAAGTGTCAAGAATATAAGAGAGAATCCATGYAGGSTTTATTAGCACCAAGAGATTCCTTGAGMAAACTTCCACCAATTTTWTTCTTGCAACTTGAAAATTGTGGAAATGGCWACAAGAACCATTACCTCTTTTCTTTTGCATCCATGCTCACAACAAAGAATTTTTYACAACCATATATATAAGCTTCCTCCTAGTTGGTCACACCCATGAAGATATAGATGGAACATATGGGAGGTTATTAASTRAACTAAAAAKAAAAGATATTATCACTTCCACATATCATGGGCAACTATAGAATAGTTCAAGATGAAAGTAACTTCACTCCATACTTGATTGAGGAGGGTTATACTTTTAAGGGCTTCATTGGGAAACATTTATTGGATGGAAGTCAAATTATCATGAATATCAAATCCCCTCAATACTTCAAATTCAATATGGTTGACAACACCATTATCATGGAATATAAGGATAATATTAGGGATGATCATAGGTATTATTACACAAATATATGGATAAAATAGGGTTAATAGTAGGCCAGACTCTCCTAAGGGGGAACTTACATGTCATCATTCAAAACACTAAAAGAGATGGAAGACTTGAAGAAAGGAATAAAGTCATATATACTCATTTTAGTGCAACAGTGGAAGATGGAGGGGAAGAATATTGGCTTTCAAAGATAAAATATTAAGAAAATATTTTGAAGGATTTAAATGTGTCCTTAGTTAATCAGGTAAGGTCAAGAGGTTCTTTTTGGGGAAAAAACAAGACAAGAATCAAACACCAACAAGGA
>JASDQU010108679.1:107284-123533 GCA_032191745.1 Picea mariana | reverse complement strand
AATTTGAAGTATTGAGGGGATTTGATATTCATGATAATTTGACTTCCATCCAATAAATGTTTCCCAATGAAGCCCTTAAAAGTATAACCCTCCTCAATCAAGTATGGAGTGAAGTTACTTTCATCTTGAACTATTCTATAGTTGCCCATGATATGTGGAAGTGATAATATCTTTTATTTTTAGTTTAGTTAATAACCTCCCATATGTTCCATCTATATCTTCATGGGTGTGACCAACTAGGAGGAAGCTTATATATATGGTTGTAAAAAATTCTTTGTTGTGAGCATGGATGCAAAAGAAAAGAGGTAATGGTTCTTGTAGCCATTTCCACAATTTTCAAGTTGCAAGAATAAAATTGGTGGAAGTTTGCTCAAGGAATCTCTTGGTGCTAATAAACCCTGCATGGATTCTCTCTTATATTCTTGACACTTTTCATAGGATTCATTTTATAAAAGTGCATCATAAAATGGATGTCTTGAAGACCCTTTCTCATACAAAAAATACCCAAATTCATCAACTACTAGGTCATATAACATGTTCAATCATAAAGATAAGGAGGATCTAGTGAAGTTTGAACATGTATCTAGTGAAGTGACCAAAACCCCCAATCYTATAACCATGTGTAATCATGCTAATTAGATGAATTGGGAGATTATAGGTAGTGCTAACTRAAKTTTCCTTCMTTCCTARCCTTGGTATGGAAGTCTTCATATTTTCCATCTTGTCATMTACAATRCTCAAGCATTTGCTAGGGTTCCTCTTTCATTCCAATCTATGGGCATAGTAGGTTGAGCGACAACTTGTAATGTACTCATTGTGAAATTTTTGAAGTTGGTTCTAATATTTATCGTTGTTGGGTCAATGGTGCTTTTAATTTTTTGGAAAATTTCATGGCACTCATCACACTTTGAAAAGTATGTGTTCTTTGTAATTGAAACATCTATAAAATGCCTTCTCCATATATTTCTTAAGTTGTATAGTGACACCGAAGGAAGTTTAATCTTGGAAAATTCATCATTACACTTTTAAGAACTATTTTGTGTGTGAATTTGTAAACAATAATATGAGAGGAATCCTTGTGACATATTGATGCACTGAATGAGTTTGTTGAGGAGCTATATCTAAATTTTCATTCACTATATTTTGAAGGCTAGCTCTTATTGTTAAAGTATTAGGCTTTGGTTTTTCTATCCCACAATTTCCATTTAGTGCCCTTTTATCACCATTTATAAATTTCCTCTTGTAACTAAATAAGGTGGCTCTTGGTATACAAATGACTTATACCATACATTTTGACAAACCTCAAAGGAATCAAATTTAATGTCAAGCAAAGTTGTTTTCTTTATGTTATAACTCTTGTTTATAACTACATTTGATTCCAATGAATTGAGCAAAAAATCCTTTCTTTTGTTCTCACCCTTGGCTTTAATAAAGTGAAAACCCTGAATTAATAAGCCATTAGGTATTTTAGAAAGACATTCATTTTTATAACATCTTTCATTTCTTAATCATTTGAGGAAGTGATATTCATATTCATCTTCACTTGAATCTATTTTACTTACACACCCATGAGATGAATTTGTCCTTGGGTATTTGTGGTGATTATATGGTCTTGTTGTCACTAATTGGCCATAAGAACAATTCATATGAATGAGATATCCCGACTATGGAAGTGGATATTCTATTGCACTCCACATATTCACCTCTACCTCTAGTGAAATTTCCTTCAACTTTGCATCTAATCAAGCACTACTAAGTGTTGGGTATGTGTTATATTCTTTTCACGAGTAGTAGTGTCTGCGTTGCGTCGAGCGCACATGGGGGTTTGAGGGGGTTGCAAGGGCAGTGCCCCCAAGAAAAAAAATTCTTCCTCGGGAAACGTGTCACATATTTAGGTGGTTTTTCGACACATGGTTTCTTTGCCGATGGTTTTCTATTTCCGGTTAAGGAATTAGGGTTGTTGACTAATCCAAGTCATTGGGTTAGGGTTTTGGATGTCGTTGGCTCCTATATGTATATTGTACTGTAAACAATGTATCACTATGAATTAATATATAATATGTTGGTTTTCTCGGTTTGGGTTTCCAGGGGAAAAATATCTGTGTAATGTTTGTATTTTCCATTGTATATTTTCTGTTCTTTTACTGAAAATTTGTTTGTAGTAAATATTGTACAAGGTTAAAATCTACATTTGGTATCAGAGATTTGTTGGCTTCAGGGGGACGCCTTTGTAGTCAAGGGTTTGGCTCAGGATTGTGATAAGCCTTGTTACAGCGGGAGATCTATGGTATTGATTTTTTAGGTGAAAATAAATGGCAAGCAATTCAAAGATGGAGATCGAGAAGTTTAATGGTCAAAGTTTTGAGTTGTGGAAGCTCAAGATGGAAGATCTGTTAGTGGACAGACATCAACGGATCATGGTAGATCCAGGTACTTCACCTATAGGAACTTCAACAAATGACTGGAAAAAGTTGGATCAGAAGGCAAAGAGAACAATCTGATTGTGTCTCTCAGACTTAGTATTACTGAATGTGTTAGAGGAAGCTACAACCAATGATTTATGGGATAAGTTGGGGAAATTGTATCAGTCTAAGTCCCTAGTAAATAAACTATTCTTGAGAAAGAAGTTGTATAACCCGAGGATGAGATATGGAGACTCGGTGGTAGAGAATTTGAATACCTTGAATACTGTGGTAAGTCAGTTAGTATCTGTTGAGATTAAAATTTCAGATGAAGATAAATGTATCATTTTATTGTGTTATTTACCAGACTTGTGGGATAGTCTGGTTGTGGCCATAGGTAGTAATACAACTTCCTTGAAGTTTGATGAAGTGGTCTCATCCTTGTTGTCGGAGGAGATGAGACGAAAGAATATGGAAGGACATAGCACCGACACATTATTTGCAAGAGGACGTTCCCAGGAAAGAAATAGATCTAAGTTATCAAGTGGGAGATCTAAGTCTAAGGGTAGATCTAAATCTTCCAGAAAGTTTGTAAAGGTATGATGGAGATGTGGAAAAGAAGGGCACTAAAAGAAGAAGTGTAGATCCAAAGTTGAGAAAAAGAAGGGATCTGAAGAATCTCCTTCTACAGAAGAAAGGACCTCCAAGGAAGAAGGAGGGGATGTGTACTTGACTTCTTTAAGCACACATGTAGATCATGAGGCATGGTTGGTTGAATTTGGTGCATCCTTTCATATGACTCCCCACAGGGAGTGGCTCTGCGAATATGAAAGGTATGATGGAGGTAATGTTTTCTTAGGTGATGATTCACCAACCATAATCATAGGATGAGGACAAGTCAAGTTGCGGCTCATAGATGGAAGGATTAGAACAGTGCCTGGTGTTCTGCACATCCCAGGTTTGGCTAGAAATTTGATTTATGTAAGAAAAATGGATGATGCAGAGGTAAAAACAATATTTGAAAAGGAAACCTGCAGGATGGTTCGAGGAGCAATGATGTCGTTGAAGGGAGTTCGGTTTGGAACTCTGTATAAGCTACAAGGAAGAACTATTAGTGATGGGTGTAATAGTTCCATTGTTCCTGATATTGGAGTTAAAGAAGCAAGAACTCGTACAGTCTCCGGAGAAAAGGTTATGTTGTGGCATCAAAGACTGGGGCATATCAAAGAAAAGATTCTTCGACTACTACATGGGGCATATTAAAGAAAAGAGTCTAATTTATCTCTGGATTTTGATTTCTTTGAACATTTTCTATATGGGAAGAAAAATCGGGTAAGATTCCCCTCTGGTGCAACGAGGGTAGAAGGAATTTTACAACTAGTTTAGAATGATGTTTTTGGACATGTGTCAGTCCCATCATTGGGAAAATCTATGTACTATGTATCATTTATAGATGACTTCTCGAGGAATACTTGGATATATTTCCTCAGGAAGAAATCTGAAGTCTTTGACAAGTTTAAAGTGTTTAAGGCTCTTGTTGAGAATCAAATAGAGAAAAGAATTAAGGTGTCGAGGACAGATAATGGCAGAGAGTTTTGAGGGAATGAATTTGAAGAATTCTGTAAGAAGTGTGGTATAGCAAGGCAGAAGACTACTCCATATATACCTCAGCAGAATGGAGTTGCAGAAAGGATGAACATGACGCTGATGGAAAAAGCAAGGTGCATGCTCAGTGGTGTTGGGTTAGGGCAAGAATATTGGGCAGAGGCAATGGGTACTGCATGTTACCTGATCAACAGATCACTCTCATTAGTGTTGGATGGAAAGACTCCACAAGAGGTATGGACTGGTAAGGAACCTTCTCTCACACATCTCAAGGTATTTGGCTGTGGTGCATATATTCATGTTCCAAAGGAAAACAAGAGTAAGCTAGATAAGAAGGCTGAAAAGTGTATTTTTATTGGATATAAATATAGTCTCAAAGGTTATAAGATTTGCAACCCAGAAACTAAGAAGGTAGTGTATAGCCAAGATGTGGTATTTAGAGAAATGAATGATGCTATTAAACAAGAATTCCTATCAAGTAAGGAAGAACTAGAGAAAATAGAGTTTGATTTAAAGGATGATAAGGCAAACTCTAAAGAAGAACATGAATTAGAAGAAGAATATCCTCATACTCCAGTATTGAGGAGATCGGTTCGAGAAAGATGGCTACCAGAAAGGTATACTCCATCTGATTTCCATTCAAATTTTGATTTGTCTATTACCGATGATGATCCTAGAGCTGCCGGGAAGGCAGTGGATTGAGAGGATGGAAATCTTTGGAAAAGGGCCATGGACGAAGAAATGACATCTTTGGATAAGAATGAGGCTTGGGATCTAGTGGAGTTTCTGACTAGAAGAAAGCCCATTGGCAGCAGATGGGTGTTTAAAAAGACGCTAAATGCAGAAGGAAAGTGGAGAAATACAAATCTCGGTTAGTAGCAAAGGGTTATTCCCAGGTTGAGGGAATTGATTTGGTGAGATTTTTTCTCCTGTTTCCAAGTTAACCTCTATAAGATTTCTATTATCTGTTGTTGCTGCATTTAATTTTGAAGTAGAACAGATGGATGTGAAGACAACATTCCTACATGGGGATATGGAAGAATAAATCTATATGAAGCAACCAGAAGGTTATGTTGTTAAGGGAAACAAGGAGCTGGTATGCAAGTTGAAAAAGTCCATTTATGGTTTAAAAGAATCACCAACGATGTGGTATCAAAAATTTGATACTTATATGATGGGACTTGGCTTCACAAGAAGTAAAGAGGATCACTGTGTGTATTTTAAATTAATTGGTGATCATTTGTTATTTGGTCTTGTATGTGGATGACATGTTGCTGATAGGAAACAACAAGGAGATTATCCAAGATGTGAAAACTCATTTGTCCTTTAAATTTTACATGAAGGATCTCAGTGCTTCAAATTTCATTTTGGGAATGGAAATTAAAAGAGATCGGAAAAAGAAGAAACTCTAGTTATATCAGAGAAAATATGTTGAGACAATATTGCAGAGGTTTAATATGAAGGAATGTAAACCGGTCAAGGTTCCTATTCCTGTTGATGTAAAGTTATCCATGGATTAGTGTCCCAAGACACAGGAAGAGGAGGAGGACATGTCTCGTGTTCCATATGCAATTGGAGTTGGCAGTTTGATGTATGCAATGGTCTGTACTAGACCGGACATTGCACATGCAGTGGGAGTTTTGAGTAGGTATATGTCAAAACAGGGAATGAGCATTGGACAACAGTAAAAAGGGTTTTCAAGTATTTGCATGGCACTGCTATCTATGGATTGTGCTACCAAGGAAGACCGAGATTGGACAGAGTGGTGGATATACATGGATTTGTGGATGTAGACTGGGCTAGAGATATAGATCGTAGGAGATCCATAAGTGGGTATGTGTTTAACCTGTTTGGAGGAGAAATAAGTTGGATGAGTAAAAGACAGGTTGTAGTGGCACTTTCAACTACAGAAGTTGAATACATGGCAACCACTCATGCAAGTAAGGAAGTAATATGGTCACAAAGATTTGTTTAGGTATTGGGTTGGTACAACAAGCTGTAAGGATAGATTGTGATAGTCAGAATGCAATTTTTTTGGCGAAGAACCCGACTTATCATTCAAAGACAAAACATATTGATATTCAATATCACTTTGTGAGAAACATGATTGAAGAAAAGAAAGTATTGCTGATGACGACGGACACTTTGAAGAATGTTTCAAATTCATTAAAAAAATCTATGAGCTCTGAGAAGTTCTCTTGGTGTAGAGGATCCATGGGCATTGTTGCCCTGTATTGTTGACTATGTAATCTTGTAACCCCCTGTATGCAAAGAAAACAACAAGTGGGAGAATGTTGGGTATGTGTTATATCCTTTGTACGAGTAGTAGTGTCTGCGTTGCACCAGGCGCGCAGGGGGGTTTGAGGGGGGGCCATTAGGCCCCCCCTTGGGGGGTGCAGGGGCAGTGCCCCTGAGAAAAATGTTTTTTCCTTAGGAAACATGTTACATATTTAGGTGGTTTTTTGTCACATGGTTTCTTTGCCGATGGTTTTCTATTTTTGGTTAAAGAATTAGGGTTGTTGACTAATCCAAGTCAATGGGTTAGGGTTTTGGATGCCACTGGCTCCTAAATGTATATTGTATTGTAAACAATGTATCACTATGAATGAATATATAATATGTTGGTTTTCCCGGTTTGGGTTTCTAGTGGAAAAATATCTGTGTAATGTTTGTATTTGCCATTATATCTTTTCTATTCTTTTAATGGAAATATGTTTGCAATAAATATTGTACAAGGTTAAAATCTACACTAAGGTGCACCATGATCTAGTGAATAGGCCACCTTATCAAAGAACCTTATGATAGACTAAAGTGGGTCCAAGTTTTGTGAAGACTTTATAGATACGAATACCAAAATGAAGATCATATAACCTACCTAATTGTATCATCGCTCCTTCAAGCACACCTGTAATAGTTCTCTCAACAAGATACTTATTCTTAGATGAGAATAGATGAGTTACCTTCACCGATAAACCTTTAAAATTCAATTTGTGATCTTTAATATGCAGAGAGTGTGATGATTTTAACTAGTGAAGCCCTTGAACCTTCAATAAAGTTCCATTGTTTTGGTCTAAAATTTTATCTATTGGCCAAAATATTATCTTGTAGGGTTGCATTAAGTTGGGGAGTATCTATTACACAAAAAATACGTGATCCCAATATCTCTTCTTGAATAATGTGGTCCTCAAGCTCATTTCAAATACAATCCAAGGTGATGCATTCCTATTTTTTTGAACATAGATGTCTTAGTATGACATGGCAAGAAAGGAATTCCTTTCTTATATTCAAATAATCATATTACTCCCCATCATATTTACACTTTGGCGCATATTCATTCCATGAAGTTGTACCATCCTCTAAAGCACTGCCATCCTTTAAATCACTAGATATTGAGTCACCTATTAAACCAATTTGTTTGAGGTAATTAACATACAACTATGCTTACACATTTTCATCTTAGGCTTTGGCTAAATAACGAAGCTTACCCACTTATAGATCAGAGAGGATTTGATTGTCATGATTTAAAACAAACTTGAGACTTAATTTGATCCCTCCAGGGGAAAATCAAATCCCCATACTCATCCATTTTGTTTTCTTCAAATTATCCATTTGGATCATTCAACTCAATAATTTTAATAATTTGATGCAACATTTTTGCATGGCCCTGCAATTTATCGTCCTAAGGATAGTTGTAGCATTTAATTTACAACTTCAAATACTTTCCTAACTGTGAAAATATGTTTATTTCTAACAACACAATTCTCCCTCCTAAAACCCCTAAGGATTGATGATATCCTAGCAACAACATCATTTTTCTATGGTATCCAAATTTTATTCTTTAGTAGTCATGGAATCATATTCCAAATACAATGATTACTATACATACAATATTAATTCTTTAAGTGATAAATATTAATGAGGGACTAAGACCTACACATATTCTCTTGAACCATTGAGGAAAGATAAGTACTTCTTTCCTATGAGCGTGTCCAGGACCTGGTCGATAAATGGTAATGGAAAGTGATATTTATATGTTGCTTTATTCACTTCTTGATAATCTACATCAATTCTCCATTTACCATTTTTATTTGGTACCATGAAAAGAGGGGAGACCCAGTGTCTGTAAAAAATGGGATAGATGAAGTTAGCTGTAAGCAATTTCTGTAGCTCTTCTTTGACTATGTTTTTCATAGCCCGGTTCATCCGGTGCTGAGGTTGATGAATGGGTCTATCTCATTCCTTGATATATATATGATGTGTACATAGATCAAGGTGGATCCCCTTCATGTCAGAGTAATCCCAGGCGAAGGAATCACTATGCTTTCACAACACTTGAACCAATCACTCCTTTTGTTGTTCGGTTAGTACCCGGTTGATTTTCAAGGTTTTCCCCGGGATAATTTCTATGGTTTCTATAAGGGATCCTTGGTCTTTTTCTTGTATAGGTTTGTGTTCAATAGGTGAGATGCTTGTGGAAGCTAAGTAAAGATGATTTTTTGGTTTAATAATATGCTCAAGAAGATGTGTGTTTTGTGAGGAAGAGGAGGAAGCTATAAAATAATTGATTTTGTTGTCCTTTGTTTTATTTCTCATGGCCAAGTATTGATCTATGGATATGACCTAATGGGATTCCCCTTCTTCATCACTTTATTCTCCATCAACCCAAATTGGTGTTTCTAGGTCTATGTTGGGTTTTGCAGGAGGGTAGAGAGTTAATTGTTTGGTAGAAGTGTTGTGGGAAATAGTCATGTTGCATGATCAACAACCAATATAAGAATCAAAAGTGGCCAATCATGGCCATCCCAAGATTAGAGGATACCTACCCAAAGAGGTTTTAGGTTGTAGGACCATGAAGTCAGTGAGATATTCCCATGAATCCATAGAGATCACTATATCTTCTAGAATGCCTTTTAGTTTAATAGTGGATCTATCAGCGAGTTGAAGTACAATGGAGGTTTCGCTAAGGCCTGTAAGTCCCAAGGCTTGCATGGTATTGCATGTCATAACATTGATGGCGGCCCCTAAGTCAATTAACGTGTTACTGATAAGTGTATTATTGATTTTCACATTAACAACTCGACTTCTAGGGTCAGAATACTTAGTGGTGATAAATCCTCCCATCATTAGATCTAATAGTTTTCCCATGACGTGAACGGTTTGGGTATCCTTTTGTTTCTTACCGAGCTTCCTTAAACAAATTTCTCTTACCACCTTTGAATAAATAGGCACGTCCTTAATGACTTGAAATAATGGTATTTTGACACATGTAAGAAATCAAGATCACACTTGCGGAAATTAAAATCACACTTACAGGAATTAAAATCACTCTTACGGAAATCAAAATCACACTTGTAGGAATTAAAATCACACTTGTAGGAATTAAAATCACTCTTGTGGAAATTGAAATCACTCTTGCAGACATTGAAATCACTCTGGCGGAAATTGAAATCACACTTGCAGGAATTAAAATCACTCTTGTAGAAATGAAGCTTATGGTCTATTGGTGACTTGCTCATAATGAAGGTCTTGTGTTGTTGCAACAATTAAGTGTTCATTCATTCAATATTAATCCAATAACATCAATCCAAAATTGCAGAGACTAAACCTAAAAAGAATTAGACAAGAAACACATGAAGTGCAATTGCAAATCGAGTTGTGGCAACAAAGTGTTGGACTATGATTTTCGTTAGCCCAAAACCCACAAGAATTAGTTTCCGCCACAATTTTCGGAGTGTTGAACCAAATATCCAATAATCCCCCCTAGCGCGTGCTGAGAAAGTTTCAAACTCGATACCTGTTGCTCTGATACCATTTGCTGGACTACGATTTCTGTTGGACCAAAAATTTCAAGCATTAGTCTCTGCCACAATCGTCAGAGCTAGGATCCAAGAGAGGGGGTTAACCCAAGTCGCGCAACTCGCGGGAAGCGCTAAATCCAATTTCCAACATGGAGCTACAACACAAAAAGAAATATGGTTGAGTTACAACAATGCGAATCACAACTAGTAAATTCTGTTATAATCAAAACTTGAAGAGACACAAATTGTGGCAATGAAAAATGCAAATCGATTATGACGTTTGTAAAATGCCGAACTTAGAAAACCAAGCCACTCATAAATTGTAACACTATTTTGTATAATGGAAATGAAAATAGAATGAAGATAATTCAGAAATATGAGAATTACACTATTATTCTAGAACAATTGCAAACTAGAAAACATACATAGAATGTGAATAAAGTTATAGACTTGGAATTACAACAATTGAAAGCATCTACACAATAGAATAATTGAACAAAAGTAAACTATTAATTCTAACACTATCGTTACAAGCAGTTCCTGACTAAGGAGGGGGCCCTACCCTCTTAGGTGAGGTATTGGATTAAGGAACTAGAATCACATGATCAATCAATACATCAACATGCAAGTAGAAATCTAGAACCAAATTTATATTGCCGTAAGTTGAAAGATACAATAGCGAAATGTAATTTCCCGAATAATTTCTTCCCTAGATCTTAGGGAGCTGAGGCTTTTACAATGTGAATATGGCTCTAAAATTATACAATCAACGAATGGATAACCATGAGAATCCGACTGTTCATCTGGTTACAACGATTCTTTCAATTGCAAGCGTATGCTAACTCGATAGGTAACCAATTCCTGTAGTCACCTATTTGTCTTTCGTTGCTTTCTCTTGTGGAGATTGGTTCCTAGCTGATGGCTCCCAACTTCCAACTACAGTGTTGACCACTAGGTTGGTGAGCTATTTCCGGATTCACAGCACGGAAATCATGCTTGCGGTTGTAATTTTTTTGTCTGGAATTGCAACAATCATGGATGCACCTTGAGTTGCAGCAATTGGGTTTTGGGTTTGAAATTGCAGCAAGTTGCTTCTTGCTTGAAACTATATCAGCTTGGAGTTGCAACATATAGGTGTTGCAACTACTAGATTCCCACGCAACGATGTTATTAGTTTATAGTAACGAGTTCCTTCCTAAGAATTATGCAAAAATAATGTAATGCTGGCGTATAAGATATGATTCATATTTTTGGTGACAAATGGGGTGAACTGGATAACGAAAGTATGAAAAAGGAAAGTGATAGACAAAAAATGTTAACCAAAAAGGCATAGACAAGTGATGAAAGTATGTCATTTTAGACACCCGTCAATATGTGTGTGTGTGTGTGTGTGTGAAATATAACTTTAAGTCAATAATGCATAAATTAAATCTAGATTTATCAAGCAGTAAGGAGAATCAAATTACTTGAGATGTAAATTTTTTAATCATTTAAATGTTGCCATGTATGTATGTGACAACATCTATGTCACACTAGATTGTAGAGCACCTTGCTACTATCAATGTAATAATAACAACTAAAAAAAACCAACACTAATACAAATTAAACACTTTAATATAATTCATTAAAACTACACAAACACTACTAGATAACAACACACGTCACTAAAACAATATTACCACCATAACACTTACAAATACAATACTCGATCTCTTCTATTTACATAACTTTGCTTTCCTTTTTCATATAAATAATTCATAATTTGATAATGAAATATTTTTACACATAAGGGCTCTTTGAATAATTGAAAATTTCAATATTCTCAATGTTTTTTTCTTAAGAAAAGTATGGATCTTTGTCTTTGTTCGTCTCATTATGGATTTTTCTTCTCGCAAGATTCTTAATGGGCCACTAGTTATTTTCGATATGTTTTTCCTCAATAATCTTCTTATTCGGTACCACTTAAAAACATTTTACTTTGTGAGGGAAGGGGCAAATTGTTGAAGCATTAAATCATTCTTTTATGGACTTTTCAAAATTATTTTTTAGACTTTTTATTTACATTATTCTTCATATCCACGTAGATGCAATAGAATACATGTGGTGAAGTGAAGATTCATATTTAACAACATGCATAAATTCTATCCAGATTAAAAAGGAAATCTCTTTAACTCTGGCAGAGAACCTATTTATATAGTTTAGAGAAACTAGTGAAGGAAATACTCCAACAAAGAAATAAATAAGGATTGTGAATAAGGATGGTGTGTTATTCTTTAATTTCTTATATTTATAATGAAATACAAAAAAATATTTGTTCATTATGGAAGAAATATATAGTGTGCATGTAATATGTAATATATTTTTTTAATGTGTTTTTTTCATTAGTTTTTTACATTTTTTAATTAGGGGATATGAAATTATTACAATAGGAATGCAACTTTTTTCTCTCTTAAAGAAAGAGGTTTTATCATCTCTTAATGCTAGTGAGAGTTATGGTTGGGGATTTTTCATTTTCCAACTCATGATTAGAGTTAGGATTTTGGATCCCTTTGAATTTTCTTGAAAGTCTACACATGACTAGATCTACATTTGTGAGTATTGGACATTAACATGACATCCACTTGATACTACAATGGTGAAAGCATGGGTTAACTTTCTATGGACATAACTTTCTCATGTGGACTATGATTGATTTTATCTTTAGACTGTTGGAAATCACTCATCAAGGAGGGAAATGTGGCAAAAGGGATATGCTATTTTGGAAAGTTTCTACCTATAAAAACATTTTTTAATCCCTCAAACATAAAATTTTCAAGTTTGACCCTACCTAGTGGGATTTAGGACCAGGGCCAAAAATGGTTCGTCCAAGTCCACAATTTTGATTCTTTACCCTAGAAAGCACCAAAAATGATGACAAATTATATAATTTTGGATCAATTTATTTTTGTTACTTACACTCTTCCTATGCCCTTTTGTCTTCCTTTATGTGCTCCTTAACATGCATGGTCACCATGCATTCTTCATATTATGTTCTTGTCCTTATTGCATTCAACTGCATTCTTCATGACTTTATCATCTCACATGCTCTTTTCCACAAATCGTAACATGCTTCCTTCATCCATGTCCACACTATGCTTTGTTCTTTTCTCCTATGACACAAATGATTCAACTTCTATTGCTCACATATGTACTATATTCATCTACATTGTGCTTACTTAGTGCATTTTTGGACTTAGATGTTTTCAAGGATACTCTTGTATGGAAAATCAACAATGACCATTATTAATCCACAATAATCACTTATTAGTAGAGTAGTATAAACAACCAATGTTTTGCACGTTTTCCATCTAATGTTTGTTCACAAGAACCATTGCTGACATCTTTAAACTAGAATCTTTCAATTTCAATTTTGTTTTGATGGAGTTTTGAAATTTAGGTATTAATGTTGCATATCTAAGTGTATTAGGGTTTCCAATGCTTCTTTATGGTATCAAAAACACCCATTGTAGTTGGTCTCTAGGTTCTTCAGCCCAAATTTAAGCCTCATGAGGTGTTATTGGAGAAGATGCAAATTGTTGGATAATTATCATTCTTCCTTATTAATGACCTAATTCATTATGTCTTAAAGATGAGTACATCCATGTGGACTTGCACCTAGTTGTAGTATATGTGTAAACACACTAATAACTTCGTTATATTAAGTAGAACAAACCACTTTCACCATTGGCACTCAACCAAACTCATAAAATAGCCACAACAACTCAAAAATCATGGGATATATCGTGTTGCCAAAATCTTGACTATGTTTTATGCTAGAGTAGGGTTTTAAACCCATAGGGTTTTTTTTGCCTACTAGAATTCCTCTCGAAGACTTTACAAGACTCCCCATTTAATGGAGAATATGACCTATAAAAACTTGACCTTGGCTTGCTTGATTTTCATTGGTCTCCTTCCTTGCTTGGGTTTTCCTCGCTAGGTTTTTTCCATATTCCCATTTTGCATAGAAAACTTGACCCAAAATCTTGGTCTCCTTCTTTGCTTGGTTGCATCAATCCTATGCTCAACAAACATGTGTGTCTCTTTCTCAACAAATATAGGGTGTTTTTGTTGGTTTTGTGAGTTTACGCCACTTTCTCATTTTACCAAGGATTAGTTCTTGCCTCCTTATTGAGCACTTATCACCTTTTCACAGTGAGCTAACATTTATCTTATTTTAAATCGTCTTCTTATAAATCATCCATTTTACTCAATATCCTCTCCTTTTCTTAGAGTTATCTCTTTTGCGTGAAGAATGATCTTTTTTCTTGGCGAACATATATTTTCTCGAAAACTTCATGTTTAACCATATCTCCATTGACCTCATTTTCTCAACAATCACCCTCTTTTCTTGTCAGTTAGTCCTTTCCTCAACAAACTTGACTTAGTTAAATTTTAGTTAAATTATCCTCCTATAAAAAGTTCCTTTATCTTAGCTTCTTGGCCTTTGGCCTTACTCCTAAGCCTTAGAATAATTCTACCTCATCAATAGTCCATGGTAAAAATTCTAATATCACTTGTCAAATGAAGGCTTGATATGTTCTTTTTGCAAGTTGAAACATTCTTATAGAAGTAGTTCAAGGACATCAATCTTGAATTCACATAGGTGGAAAAAAAATGGTACAAAATGGAGAATTGTTATCTTTAGCATTTGTATTTAAACATGATTGAGTTTAGTACATTAGCCACCTACTATTGTGGTTGTGATTCAAAAAGTTGACTTGTTGATGCAACTTTTACCATGTGTTTCATTGGGCAACATTTATATTCAAAATTTGTCAACATGCACCCTCATGTGGCCACACAATGAGTGAGAGAGGATACCCCTGGTGCTCCTTTGTGACAATGATTCCAAAAAATCAGACCACTTGTCCAATGAAGGATTAATTTTCCTTTTCCTAGTCAAGGCTAATTTGTTTTTTTCATGAGTTATGACTCACTTGTAAGAGAAGTTTAAGGATATAGGTCCCAATATCTCTAAGGTGGAAAAAAATCAAATAGTGCAACAAGATGAAGAAAAACAAGCTTCAACACATGTATGTAGTCATGAATGAGGAAAATACAATGTCTAGTGTCCATTAAGGCTATGATTCATAAAGTTGACCCATTGATGCAAATTTTGTTGTGTGTCTCACTAGCCAACTTTTCTATTAAAAAAATTGCCAACATGTACCCTCATGTGGCCACACAATGAGTGAGAGAGGCTATCCCTGGTGCTCATTTGTGCCTACGATTCCAAAAAATCAAACCACTTTTCCAATGAAGGTTTGATTTGTCTTTTTCCAGTGGGGGATAATTTGTTTTTTTCACAGGTTACAAATCACTTGTAAGATAAGTTTAGAGATATAGATCAAACTCTCTTATGTGGAAAAAAATCAAATAGTGCAACAAGATGAAGAAAAATAAGCTTCAACACATGTATGTAGTCGTGAATGAGGAAAATACAATATCTAGTGTCCATTGAGGTTGTGATTCACAAAGTTGATCCATTGATGCAACTTTTGTTATGTGTCTCACTAGCCAACTTTTATGATCGGAAAATTGTCAGCGTGAACTTTTGTATAAATATGCAACACTTGGAGAGGCCACCCCTGGCGTTATTGTATCATGATAATTCCATCAAAGAAAATCACTCATCCAATGGAGGATCACTTTATCTTTTTCATGAGTTACAACTTGTTTGCTAGAGAAATTGAAGTACCTATGTCTTAAAATATCCCCAGTGGAAAGGGTGCAACCCTTGGATTCAAAACGTATATTTATGCATGATTGAAGTTAATACGCTAGCTACCAATCATTAGGGGAACAATTCACAAATTTTACCCATTAATACAACTTTTTTGCATGTTTCATTTGGTAACTTTTATATTTAGAAAATAGTCAACATGAACCCTCCCATAGCAACATAATACATTAGCTAGACTACCCCCTAGTATTATTATGTGGTGAGGATTCCAACATAACATATCGCTCTTGCAACAAAAACAATTCTTTTTTGGGTATGCATTGCAACTCAATTGTTAGATAAACTTAGGGACACTAAGTCTCTAACACTCCCAAGTGGAAAAAAATCAAACACTACAACAAAATGGAGAATCGTCATCTATGCATATTTAAAGTTCATACATTAACCGCCATGAATTTAATTAATAAAGTTGATCTATAGATGTAACTTTTTTGTGTGTTTCACTTGATAACTTTTATGTCCAAAAAATAGTTAGCATGTGTGCGTGGGAGAGGTTATATATATATATATATATATATATATATATATATATATATATATATATATATATATATATATATTCCATGGTGAATATGGTGAATATTCCATCATAGCAAGTTTCTCATCCAATGGAGGCTCGATTTATATTTTTTGTGAGTTACTTCCAAGAATGTGGGTTTATG
>JASDQU010108679.1:89376-107264 GCA_032191745.1 Picea mariana | reverse complement strand
ATATATATATATATATATATTCCATGGTGAATATGGTGAATATTCCATCATAGCAAGTTTCTCATCCAATGGAGGCTCGATTTATATTTTTTGTGAGTTACTTCCAAGAATGTGGGTTTATGGACAAGGATATTGAACACTCTCAAGTGGAAAAAATGCAACAAAAAAAAATGCAACAAAATGTAAAACTATAAGCTCCAGACATGCATTTATGTATGGCTAGGATTAATATAATGGAGAAAGTGTTACTTGAATGTGTACTTAAATGCCCACTTGTTTGAAAAGGCAATATTCTTTTTTCTTTCAATCACATATATTATAATTTTATATTATTTATTTGAATAAGTTTTAATATACATGATCAATTTAATAACATAATCATTTGTGTTGACTCTTTATTATATACAGATTAGAGATATCCATAATTATTATGGTTTTTTTTTTTTTTCAGAACAGGAAAAAATTTACAATATTCAAGACTATTGTCTAAGCCTTTATTGATACAAACATAAAATTCTGATGTGCAACAACATCATTGTGTGTAGCAAAATCTGCCCCCCTGAAAATGCTCATTGGTGATCTGTAAAGAATCATACTTCCAATCCTATATAATGTATCAAGTCTTGGGTTGTTAACTTATTTAGTTACATCCCTAAAAAAAAAAAACAAATTAATAACTAATTAAAAATTATCATATTATAAAAACAAAAAAATTACTTTTTCTTATAAATTTACATTTTACATTTTTCAACATATCACTACTCACATCATATCATATGTTTTATATTAAATCAACAAAAAATTATGAATTATTAAATTTTTTAAATAAATATTTTTTTTTACGACGACTATTACTATTACTATTATTATTAATGATACATTAAGTTTTTAATATAACTTAATATTATTTTTTATTGAATAGTTGTAATATAAATTAAAACTGGTTCAAAAATTCTTTTTATTATAACTATAACTTTATGTAATTTTATTCTTTATTTATTGATAATATTTATTAATATTATAACAACTTTATTTTTTCTTTTAAATTTTTCAACATATCATTACTCACATCATATATAAAAAGGGATCTCCCTCTACGAAGGTATATATACCTTATCTTTTCTAGATTTGAATTCGTAACCTCTTAAGAAAAAACATATGTTCTTAACTATTAGGCCCACTCAAACTATATATATATATATATATATATATATATATATATATATATATTATTTTGAATAATTATTTTTAGATTTATAATTAATTAATTGAATCTTGATTAAAAATATTACATGATTTATTTAGATTAAATATTATTTGAAAATAATTTTATGAAAAAAATATGTTTCAAATATTTCATAAAATATTTAATTTAATTAAACTATTTCTACACATTCATATTTGGATTTATACGTTTATATGTTAAAATGATAAAATGATTGAACCATTTTTTCAAATTTTTTTTCCAACTTACTTAATTTGAATAGCAATTGTATCTTCCATTACATTATTCAAAATTTTATTTACTATTCAGTTTTGTCAAAATTCATCCTTCAAATTATTATATTTATTATGTTGATTTTTTAAATTAGATTTGAATTTATTTATAGTATAGAATATAATCTATTATATATAATAATGATAATGATAATGATTAATGTTCATTGAGATTGAATTGGTCTATCAGACCTTAAAAAGGTAAGGGATTAGTTGCAATTATTTAGAATTTTGTTTTTGTGCTTGAAAAACATTAAGACAAGCTTTCCAAGATCACCATAGTTTTGTTGAGTTAAAAGGTTAGGAAGGTTGATACTCTGACAAATATTTTGAAATTAAGATTTAATGTGGGTATAGGTTGGACAATCTAAGAGAGAGTGCTTTTTATTTTCAACATCCTTAGTGTCACAAAGCTCACAGACACTCTTTCATCCCAAGGTGTTTTAGGAATTGACCAACACCCAGTTTCACTATGGAGCTCATGAGAATTTGTTCTTATCTTAGAAATGCTTATTTTTTTCTTTACACTTGTCAAAACATATAGACAATTTTGATCTTCTAGATTATGGTTCACTACATGCTTATAATACCTTAATTTTTTTTCCGTCTAACTCTTTATCACACCACATTTTCTCCTTAAATTTTGATTTGATGATATTTTTAATAGTATCCTTATTCTGCAAAATGGTGTCTTCCATGATTCCCCAATAGCTTAGCCAAGACTGGGCATCTTTATGCCATCCTCACTTGAGTCAATGGTGGCCATGGCTGGATTTTGAAGAAATTTTAGGAAGCCTCTTGTCTTCCATGTTGTTTAACTTGTTCTTATCCATTAGATAGCTAGTCATAGCCATGTTCTCAATGGGGGAAAGGCTTGCCTCTAAGAGGAAAATGGGATAAGGCGTATTTCCTTTAATTTTGAGATTATAGGTTATAAAATTCTTTTGTATTTGCTCTATCTTCTCTAGGATTCACGAGAGATACTACATCCCTAGACTTTAGATCCATAAATAAAAACAAGTGTAACAAGAGTCTCAAAGAAGAGTTTCTTCTTATCCCATATCCAATGATCAATTAATTTACAATTGTTTTCAAGCCCATAATAAGCTTTCCATCCCCCAATAATTCTTTTCTCAATGCTATAATTCCAGTTGAGCTTGTTGTGAATAATGATTCCAATATATTTGTATGAAGTCACTTCCTCCAAGTTGTTGTTGTCATATACAAAGGTATCATAAGTGATCTTATTAGATTTAATGATCATGACCTTAGTCTTGTCAGTATTAACAATGATACCCATATTGGAGAAAAAATCCTTGAGGATTCTTAGTTGGTTTTCAAGATCACGGGGACTCCTCGCCATAAGAATGATATCATCGGCATAAATAAGAATATTGATGACTATACCAGTGAGAGTAGGGCTGACACAACCTGCTTCTTCCAGAAAATCTTCTAACTTGTCAATGTCTATGCCAAAAAGAGTAGGGGACAAGGGACAACCTTGCTTGACTCCAATATTGCAGTTGATTTCTTTCAACCAACCCTAAGTTTTCTTAAACTTGGAAATAACGTTCTCATATAGCCTTATTGCAACATCCCTCAACTCGAAATACACTTTTATCTCTTCCAATCTATTCCAAAGGTTTTTCCTGGGAACTGTGTCAAAAGCTTTTCTAAAGTCAACAAAACAACAAAAAAAATTGGTTTTAGTATTGCAGAACTCCTCTGCAATGATTCTAAAGGTAACAAGAAGGCCCATAGCTAAATAGTATCTCCTAAACCCAACCTGGCCTTTAACTCTTTTATTGTGACTTTCTAGCCAAAGGCTAATCTTTTTTTCCAAAATAATTCCATAAATCTTGGCTAAAATGGGGCCAATCATAATTTTCCTATAATTAGAGGGAATGTTTCTATCTCCATTTTTAAAAATAGGAACAATGAGGCTTTGTGTCCAGGGTTTAGGGAAGCCCTCATTGACTACTAAATTGAAGAACTTGTGTATGTGAGGGATGAGGATATGCCCTCCAATTTTAAAAATTTTAGTTTGGTAACCTTCAATGTCCTTAGCTTTCCCATTTGCAAACCGCTTAACCCCGAACTCTATGTCATCTTAAAAAAAACTACATCCTATAAAAACAATAAAAATAATGTCCATAACATTAAAGAACTCGTAAAAACTTATATATATAATTTTATATTTAAAAAAAATCAATTACCATATATTTATATCAAAATAGATACATATTATTTCCATATATATATTTTTACAACATTTTAAAATTATGATATAATAGTAAACATGATCTCAATTTATCTATTATAAGAAGAATGACATCATTGACTTCATTGGTCAGTAATGACATTATTCAATTGTCATTATCATATTAGAGACATTTTTGACTTATCATACTTGTAATTGATATAGAGTTTTATTCTCATTTTGTTATTTATCTTTATGATACGAATTCCATTTTTAGGGTGCGCATTTTTGGAGCCATAAGTTATAATAGATATTTTTTATATTGTATTAATTATTTTTATATTTATTTATTCTTTTGAGTAATAAATTTATTTATTTTAAACAAATTATTTATATTTTAATTTATATTAATATTATTTATATTATAAAGGAGTTTTTAATTGTCTTTAGTTCGAGTGGTTTGTGTTGATAGGTGTTTTCCCTTACTCAGGTTTAATTTCCGTAAGTGACATGTTGAGCTCTTGAATGAGCACACTATCGAAAAAGTCTATACTTTTTACAAAATCTAGTTTACCCTAGGTACCATCCTTGAAATGAGGGGAAGTTCCCAGTGAGTTTTTCCAGGAGTGTACCAAGGAAAAAAAATATTATAGAGGAGCACTTTTGACAACCAAAGACACTTAATTTTTGACAAATAAAAAATCGATAAAGACTTAATCAATGCTTTAAAACTCATATCGTATCAAAATAATATTGAAGCTGACTAGATTACAATTTTACAACAACCCTCTCTACTTCAATTAACAATTTCTATATTGAGGTGCTACATAAAAATAAAATAAGTACAACTAACCCTTGGTATGATAATGTGTGTAAAATTGCTAGAAAATCCATTAGGGATGCTTCCAATGCATGTTTAAATTTTGATAAGATAAATAGATACAAAAACTTAATTAAACRAAAAAAAAGAATATATAAATATGAAGTAAGATAATATTTTTTGCACCTATTTAAGATAGATCTTAAGAAATTATGGAGGCAAATTCTAACTCATAAAACTAAAGAAAACAATAATATTCCCTTGAAGGACTGAAATTTCTACCTTAAAAATATGTATGAATGCCCTAACGTCATGAACAACATGCCAAACAACTCTACAAAGGATGAAGTGTTTTCTATAGAAGACATTAAGTTTGGGGTTAAGCTGCTCTCAAAAGGAAAAACTAAGGACATCGAGTTACCAAGATGAAATATTAAAAATTGGAGGACCTATCCTCATCCCTTACATACATAAGCTCTTCAATTTATCTATCCAGCAAGGCTTCCAAAAACCTTGGAGTCAAAGCCTCATTGTACCTATTTTTAAAAGCGGGGATAAAAACAATCCCTCTAATTATAAGACCATTATGATTAGCCCCATTTTAGCTAAGCTATACAGAAGTATTTTGGAAAAGAATATCAACGCATGGCTAGAATGCCAAGGAAAAAGAGCTAGAGGTCAGGATGGGTTTAGAGGCTACCATTCCATTATGGATCACCTTGTTACATTTAGGATCAATTTAAATGAGTGCCATATTGATAAACTGATCTCCTTTGTTGTTTTGTTGATTTAGAAAATCTTTTGACATTGTGCCCAAGACTAACCTTTGGAATAGGTTAGAAGAGCTTAAAGTCCCTTTTGAGTTAAGAGTTATTGCAGCAAGGTTATATGAGAAAGTTATTTCCAAGTTTAAGAATATTGAGGGTTGGTCGAAAGAAATTAACTTTAATATAGGAGTCAAGCAAGATTGTCCCCTATCCCCTACCTTTTTCAACATCTATATTGATAAGTTAGAATATTGTTTGGAGGATGCAAGCTATGTTGGCCCGACTCTTGCTAGTATAGCCATCATCCTCCTTCTTTATGCTGATGATATTGTTCTTATGGAGAAGAGTCCCTATGACCTAGGTAAGCAACTAATAACCCTCAAGGACTTCTGCTCTAGCAAGAGCATGGCTTTGAACACTGAAAAAAAAAAAGGTTGTGATAATTAAATCCAAAAGGATTACCTACAACACTTTTGTTTATGACAACAATAGCTTGGAGGAAGTGTCTTCATACAAGTATCTTGAAATCAATATCCACCACATGCTCAGTTGGAACTATAGCATTGAGAAAATGATAAATGGAGGGTGGAAATCTTATTATGGGCTCGAAAACAATTGTAAATCAACAGACCTTTGGCTTTGGGATAAGAAAAAATTCCTCTTTCACACTCTCATCACTCTAGTTTTCTTATATGGATGTGAAGTTTGGGGTTGCAGTGTATCTAGATAATCTCGGAAAAAGATATAATAGATCAAAAAGAATTTGATAACTTATAATCTTAAAATTAAGGGAAATACACCATATCCTATCTTCCTCATAAAAGAAATAATTTCCTCCATTGAGAGCATTGCTATGATTAGATACCTAACATAAAATAGCAACAAAGCAACATGGATGACAATAGACTCCCCAAAATTGCTTCAAACTCTAGCCAAAACCACCAATGGCTCAAGCATGGATGACACAAAATTTCCAAATCTTGGCTAAATCATTGGGGAATACAAGAAGAAGTCATCATGCAGAATATAGACAATATTATAAATAATATCACTTCTAATTTTAATGAGAATATGTGGTGTGATAAAGAATTAGGATAAAAGAAAATTAAGATACTACAAGGAGGTGGTCACCCCTAATTTAGAAGATCAAAATTACCTCTCAGTTTTGAGAAGTGCAAAGAAGAAAACCAACATTGCTAAAATAAGAACAAACTCTTACGAGCTACATAGTGAAGTTGGGTGTTGGACAACTCCCAAAACACCATGGGATGAGAGAATTTGTCACCTTTGTGACACTTAGCAGGTAGAAGATGAAAAACAATTCCTCTTGGATTGCATTGCCTATACCCATATTAGATCCCAATTTAAAAATATTTGCCACATGACCGACCTTCCTAACCTCCCAAGTCATCAAAACTATGGTGATCTTGGAATGCTTCTCTCAATGTTTTTTTAGCATAGAAATACAATTTTAAATAAGTTAAAGTAATTTATTACCTTCTTAAGGTATGATATACCAATTGGTCTCAGTGGACATTAATCATCATCATCATCATCATCATCATCACACACACACACACACACACACACACACACACACACACACACACACACATACAATGATTGGTGGAATCAATAACTAGTCAGGCACATACTTTCATGACACATGGTCGTTTTATCCAACTGCTACAACTATAACATCCAAGCATGCCAAGCCAGTGCGGCCCCTCAGGTGACACACAAGGTAAATTGAGGATTTCGAACATGTGACTTCACATAACATAGTGCTTTAATAGTACACAACCCCTCAAATGACGCACAAGGTCAATCGAGGGTTTCGAACTAATAACTTCACATAACAGAGTGCCTTAACAATACGCTCCATCATCGACTATTCTACACCTCAAAGGAAAAAATAGTAATAAATTATTATTAAATTATATTATAAATTAATATAAATACACAAAAATAAATAAAACCATTGATATTAATTAAATTTTTTGGATAATTAAAATTATTGTTATAATATAAATTATTATTTTTTTTCTTTCCCATGGTTTTTACTAAATATCATAATAATTTATTAAAAATTATCATGAATTTTGACATGTTGTGTGTCAATTTAAATCACGTTAAGCAATATTTTTGACTTTAAACAATATCTTTTTGGGTAACATTTAGATCTATATTTTATTATATTTTGATAACCCTATTAAAGGTAGTTTCATTCACCCTTTGTCTAAAAAACATTGATAGATCTATATTTTATTATATTTTGATAACGCTATTAAAGGTAGTTTCATTCACCCTTTGTCTAAAAAATATTGATACAAATTTCGACTTGAATTTTATATTTAATGTAGAAATGTTATAATTTACGGGATAAAATTAAGGTTTAAATAGTTGAAGGGGTTAGTTCAATAGGTTGTATTCAATATTTTTTTAGGCATTTCACTAGTTTTGTATTAATAGATTTTTGGTTTGAATTCTTTTTGGTGATACACATTAGTCTATGTCTATGTATATAGGTTTACTTAAAACG
The DNA here is from genome assembly GCA_032191745.1 of Picea mariana. Taxonomy (NCBI): domain Eukaryota; kingdom Viridiplantae; phylum Streptophyta; class Pinopsida; order Pinales; family Pinaceae; genus Picea; species Picea mariana. The sequence goes on along the minus strand of JASDQU010108679.1, from coordinate 99,438 downwards.
TCGTTTACAAACATGGAAAAGTATCTTTAGTTTTTCTTAGAAAAAATAAATTTAAGTTAAAATATAACTTTCATCTAAATTTTACATTAAATTTAAAATTAAGTACAAAAATTTGATGAAATTCAATACGATTTTGGTAGGATATTTAAACACTTAGGAGTTAGTTAAGACCAATTTGGTTTAATGTGTCGTTAGATAAAAGTGTGTTTGTTTAGTATGCATTTGTAGTTAGAAAATACGACGATCACGATATGTTCCCGACATAGAGTGATTTGACGTTTCATATTTCCTCGATCTTAACAGCGACAATGATCTATGGCTTAACACCTAATTGGTCCATGATATCTATTTTAAGAGCATGGAGGGTCATTTTTTGATGATCGATTGTGAGAAACTCTCTTGTAAAATATCTCTATAATTTTTTCTTTTGCATTAATAAATTGCTCCAAGTGGCCACGTTGGTTAGAACCGTGGATGTTTCCCCGTAGAGTTCTACCATGTGAAAACATCGGTGTGTTGATCTTTGATCTACTTGTGTTAATGGTTAATGAAGGTGTTTGTCCTCTATTGGAATACCTGTGTTGTCGAACATGGTATCACAACTCATTTGAAGACTTGCTCCCGTTGTAGATCGAGATAGTGAAGCCGTGTTGTCTCATCTCTAGTTTCTACCATTTTTCATACATTTTTGGGCCGAGAGGATTGTTCCATTGCATCCAGAGCACTCGTTTCAGTTAGGAACACTTTTTGTTTCACTTTCAAATTTTCCAAGATACAGTCATTTCAGTCAGATCCGGAGGTATAAATCTTGAATATGTCATTTTAAATTTTTTGCAGAGTTAATATTTTGGTTTTATTTCATTTTTTTTTCTTTTTTATTTCAGGGTTGTTACTCTTTTCAATCTGCGTATTCTCTTTTCCCCGCACTCTGTGTGATCTCGACAAATCAGAAACAGATTGAAAATAGTTTTCCTGTCTACATATGCTCTTTGCCATGCACTCTGTGCGATCTTGGTAAATCATAAATAGAGGGAAAAATTGCATTTTCCAGGTAAGCTATCTAAGATCTAACCCTTTTTTCTATCGAGAAGTGAAATTTTTTCTTGTGTGAAAAGAGTTTTTTATGGGCATGCTCTCCAAGGTTGTCTTCAACAACAACAATCCTCCTAAATAATACAATATTTTTTGCACTAACTCACTTGGTTAAAAATTGTTTTATTAAGTAAGAGTTCTCAAGTTCAAGTCTATTCTCTGTTACTTTTTGAAAAAGTTTATGCATCCATTGTAAAATTTCACTTAAAAGTGAATCACTATAAGTAGCTTTAATATTTTATTTTAAAGTTATTTATTTTGCATGCAACTTTCTTTTATAAAGTAACTTCATTGTAAAAGTGAACACTACTTATTCTATAAAAGTGGGTCATTTCATAAGCAAGTTATTTGTAAAAGTGATATTATTAGGAGGGATATTACCACTTGGACCAACTTATACCTTCCACGTGGCTATTTAGTTACCGTTTATGCCTTTTCTCAAAAGGGCATAACTTTCACATCCGAAGTTCGTTTTCAGTGCCGTTTTTTTTTAAATAGCCTAATTTTTCGATATCTCTCCATCAAGACCATCAGTTTCAGAATTTAAATTCACATTCTCTTCATATTCAATATGGATTATCCAGTGATCTTTTGCTTACCAACACCAACTATTTCCAATGAAAATCGCATGTGGAGGATTTATTAAGAAGTAAAGGATTGTACCAGATTTCCTTAGGAAAAGAAGAACAACCCACTGATGATGACAAGTATGTCAAATGGATTAATAGGAATGACGAAGTACGTGAACTGATCGAACTATCCATCTCTTGTGATTTAAGGTTTCACCTTCAAGGACTTGATGCCCTTAATAAATCTTGGGAAAAGATTGAAGCTATGTTTGGTAAACACAATATTATTCGAGTCCACCATATAGAAAATCAGATAATGACTTTAAGTCCAAATGATTTTTCTTCAATTTAAGACTATTTATCTAAGTTCAAAACACTTAGAATTTTATGTGAAGAGTCTAGCATAAAGTTGGACGATGAGCATTGCATATATGTTATTCTAGCTAAGCTTGATAGTGCATATTTTGGTTTTGTATCTACCTTTCATGCCAATAGAGAAGTTGTATGGAGTTATTATAAAAAACCCACTCTTGATTCCTCTTATGATACTTTGATTAGAGAGAAAGATAAGTTTGTGCAACTTGGAGTGATCAACGTTGTAGGTACCTCCAAAAAAGCCTTAGTATCCTAGTAGAAAGATAAATCCAAGAATCCCAAGAAGCAACATCCTCGCCACAACAACAATAAAAAAAAGGGTCCCAAACCCACTCATCCAGTTTCAACTCCTAATGGACCTGACATAGGAGAAAAATCTAAAAATAAGAAGACTAAAAAAAATTGCAACTTTTATGGGAAAGATGGTCATGATGAGTCCAAATGCTTTAAGAAGATTGTAGCTTTAGAAACAACGATGAATAAACACAACATCAATATAGATTATTCTTCTTCTTTTTATTTTTCTCATGGACATGCACTTTCTACTTGTGTTTTTTCCTTCAATGCAACTTCTACTTCTTCTGTTTATGAGTGGCTTATTGATTTTGGAACATCTTATCATATGGCTAAGGATAAAGCCATATTTTCCACTCTAAATGAATGTAACACCAAACAAACATTTGTTGGTGGTGATATATCTCTTAGTGTTGTAGGTTATGGAACAATTAAGGTAGATAATGGTCATTTCAATGATATATTATGTGTTCCAAGTATTTCCTGCAACCTTCTATTAGTATATCAAATCACTCATTCAGGTGAAGGTAAAACCGTAGAGTTTTCACTTCACCAAGTTGTAATCAAGGATCTAAAAGATCCTCAATATGTTCTTGCAACTGGAATTGATGATGAAATTAAAATAATCACACATTAAAAGAAATGGCTAATTGTATGATCCAATCTAAGGGATTAAGTCTAAACTTTGGGCATAAGCCATTAACTGTGCAAATTACATAGTAAATCACACTCCCACCAAGGCTCTTAAAAATATAAAACCGAAAGAAGCATGGATTAAACTTAAGCCAAATGTAAGTCACTTTCGTGTATTTGACAATGTATAATGGGCTCACATTCTTGATGAGAAAAGGAAAGAATTGCAACCTAAAAGTGGGAAGTGTGTATTTGTTGTTTATTCTAAAGATGTCAAAGGTTATAGACTTCTTTAACCACATTGTATTGAAATTATTATTAGAAGAGATGTTAGATTTGATGAAAATATCTTGGCCCGTGAACCTAATTCGAAGTTTGTGCCTTCTTTGGCTTGTGATCCATCTTCAACGTTTGTGCCTTCTTATGTTCCTATTCTGGTTTTTTCTTATTCAGATGATGACAATGAGGATGCAAATCCACCTCCGCCTGCTCACCTTCCTATAGATGAGTCCATTGAACCTGAACCTGCACCAACACCATCGATTCATAGATGGGTCTGTTCAACACGAGAAACAACTGGTGATCTTGTCGGTGATCCTTCAAATCACTGTCGAACACGTTCATAGTTCCAGTGAGCCTATTCTCTTTTGGATGAAGTTCCAAAGACTCATGATTCAAAGACATTTGTAGAAGCTTCAGGTCATCTAGAATGGGATACAACAATGAATGAAAAGTATCATTTTTTAATTGCAAACGATACTTGGCATCTTGTACCTCTTCCGAAAGGAAGAAAAGTTGTTAGATGTAAATGGGTCTATATAACTAAGTATGCAACAAATGGAAGTATTGAAATACGAAAGGCTCGGTTAGTTGCCAAAGGATTCTCCCAAGTTGAAGGAATTGACTATAATGAAACCTTTGCCTCTATAGCTAAAATGAATTCCATCCACCTTGTTCTAGCCCTTCTAGCCTCACATAAATGCGAGGTCCATCAGACAGATGTCAAATCCTCCTTTTTGCATAGGGATTTGCAAGAAGAAATATACGTGGAGCAAACTCCTCGCTATGTCTAGAATGAATCTAGCCTTGTTTTCTCCTTAAGAAATCTCTTTATGGTCTTAAGTAAGATCCCTGAGCTTGGTATGCCAAAATGGACAAATTTCTTCTTGACACCAACCTTTCTAGATGTCATTCTGACCCTAATGTCTATACCAAGAAAGTAGGAAGCCATCTCATAATCCTTGTTCTTTATGTTGATGACCTTATCTCCACTAGTAGTGACCCAAAACTTTTAAACCATGTGAAAACTAACCTTAATAATAAATTTGAAATGCCAGATTTATGTTTTTTGCATTATTTCCTTGGCCTCCAAGTTTTGCAAATCAAGGAAGGATTTTTTCTTTCCCATTCTAAGTATTCTTCTGACCTTCTTCATCACTTTTACATGTAAGATTGTAAGCCATCCCCTTCTCTCTTATAGTCTGGATTCAAACTTGATGTCACTTGTATTTCTCCCGAAGTTGATGCCACTTTGTACTATCAGTGAGTTGGTAGACTCTTATACTTAACTCATACCCATCATGATATTTCCTTTGTTGTTGGTATTGTTGCATGATATATGAAAAACCCCCATGAAATCCATTGTAAAGCAGCTAAGAGGATACTTTGGTATGTGCGGGGTACAATTCAGTTCAAGATACATTATAGTTTAGGGGGGACTCCTTTATTGGTTGGTTTCACTAATTCAGATTGGGCCAGTGACCTTGATGATCGAAAGTCTACTGTAGGTTATGTTTTCAGCCTTGGTTTAGGGCCTGTCACTTGGGTCTATAAGAAACAACATGTTATTGCACTTTCTTTAGTAGAAGAAGAGTACCGGGCATCGATTAATGCAATTCATGAAGCCTTATGTCTTGGACAGATCCTTTTAGAGTTTGGATTCCAACAACAACATCTGACTAGCCTCTGGTGCAATAATCAAAGTGCCATCAGGATCCCTAAAGACCCAATTCAACATCAACACAACAAACACATCAAGATACACATGCACTTCATATGAAAACTTATTCATGATTGAGTTATTGAAGTGTTCTTCTGCTTTACAAAAGATCAAGTTGGAGATGTTTTCACAAAGTCTCTTACATAAGAAAAAATTTCCAAACTTCGATCTATGTTAGGAGTTTAGGAAGTTTTCATTAAGGGGTGATATGCTCTAATGCCTCCTTCCTTCTCCTATTGTGTCGTCTTTGTAAATCCTTCAATCTTATCCCAAGTTTTTCTTAAGGGGGGATGCTAGGATATTTACACTTAGGAGTTAGTTAAGATCAACTTGGTCTAATGTATTGTTAGGTAAAAGCATTTTTCTTAATGGGTTTCTTTAGTATGCATTAGTATGCATTTGTAGTTAGGAAATTTGACGGTCACGATATGTTTCTGACATAGAGTGATCCGACTGCTCATATTCTCATCGATCTTAATGAATAAATTTATCCGTGGCTTGACACCAAATTGGTCAATGATCTCTATTTAAAGAGCATGAAGGGTCATTTGTCAATGATCGATTGTGAAAAATTCTCTTGTAAATTCTCTTTGTAAAATTTTCTTTTGTATTAATAAATTGCTCCGGGTGGCCACATTGGATGGAGTCGTGGATGTTTCTCCATAGGGGTTTTACCACGTGAAAACATCAATATGTTAATATTTGATTTAGTTGTGTGAATGATTACTAAAAGTGTTTGTCCCTAGTTGAAATAATTGTGTTGTCAAATATATTTTTAACATAATTTTAATATGAAATCTAGTTTCAAGTAAAAAATGGATAAATTTAAGTCCAAAAATGATGATTTTTGACATAATTTAGATTATAATGAATCAAGTACAAAAATTTGATGAAATTAATTCAACACGATTTTTTACATAATTTTAATATGAAATCTAGTTTCAACATGTATGATATTTAGGTCCAAAAATGATGACATTTGACACAATTTAGATGATAATGGACATTTAAATAATTGAAATTTTCAATATTTTCAAAATTTATTTTACAAAAAAAGTGTCGAGACTGAGACCGAAACAGGCGCTAGGGTTAGGGTTGCTTCTACTCTTGTGCACCATGCCGCCCCGCATGGGCACAATTCTCCCGAGTGAGGGAGAGCCGAGAGGCCCTTCCTACAAAGATACAATTGCTCAAGGAAGAAACATAGGCAGCTCCAAGCGCCCAACATTCGAACCTCCCCCAGATCTTAGATCACAGCTCATTTCCGAGGGGAGATTCAAAGATCGAGACATTGACATAGACTTAGGGAAATATACACCAACTGCAAGTATGGATCGACCTTGGGTACAAGGGAAATGCATCTCGCAAGCACCACAAGCCCCGAAATACATTGTAAGCACACCCTAGATTGAGGAACAGAAGCAATACATGAGAGACTACACTCTAATTAGAAAATTTTTAGGGCTCTAGCCCTTGGAGAAGAAACTAGTAAAATGGATATATTAATGGTGGAAGCCCAAAGGTCACTTTGATCTGCAACTAGGCTCCAAGTTTTTTTTTACCATAATCCTGCATAACCTAGAAGACATAAATCGTATCTTTGATGATGGCCCATATTTCTTTAACTCGACAGATCTTTTTCTGAGATTCTGGACAAAAAAATTTAGCCCTGAACTGGAGGAATTTGCCCACGCCCTAGTCTGGTTGAGGCTATATTCCTTGCCGCAGGAGTTTTGGTTGGAATAGGTCCTAGCAGGCATAGGAAATACAATAGGAGTGTACGTCAAATCCTTAGAAGCTACTAAGCAATGAAGGTATACATCATACACACGCATATGTCTCTATCTGAACATTGCAAAGCCACTACCGGGATCTATCATTCTGGAATACTAGGATGAGGACTGGATGCAAACCATCGATTATGAACACATTCTGTTCAGATGTCGGAAGTGCCATGAGCATGGACATCTCATCAGGGACTATCCCCTCAACACACCTAGCAAGGAGGGAAACCTAGAAGCAAACAAAAAAAAGAAGGATTCATACCGGCAATGGGAAAGTGCGGACAAGGAGGAAAGCGACCAACAACCCAGACCATCAAGGAGCCAACCACGAGCAACCAATACCGGATATTGCAACAACAACCAGAAGGCTTGGAAGCCTCGCAAGCCCCACCCTCATAGAAAACACCCATCAATCCAGCGAAAGGGAAGGCACAGGTAACCCAAGCACCTACCCCACCCATCCCTACAACCATCTCTACTACCAGAGCCCTGGATCCCTCAGAGGCAGAAGACGAAGACGTGGAAATGGAACTAGATGAGAAAGATCTAGCCAGAGTAGACCTGGAGCACCTGGAACATGCCTACAGAAATCACAAACTCTTTACCATCCCACCTGATCAACTGAGAAAAGTGCACAAAATATTCCTCAACTCTTCAGCCGACTCTACCACCAAATCTAATGCAATCTTAGGAATCTAGGGAAATACGCCGAAAGAATAGCGTAAACCTTAGAAGGATGAAAAGAAAAGAGGGAGAAAATCCACCAATAAGCTCATCCAGGAGATAGGACACTTCATGGTCAAATCAGGTTAGATACATCTAATATTTGATAGTTTCCCACCTCTTCCCCCCCACCCCTCCTCATGAATATCATCTCCTAGAATATAAGGGGACTCAATGGTCGTAGTAAATGGAGACTACTACGAGATATGCTCATTTTAGAAAAACCAGATATAATGCTACTTCAGGAAATAACATGCGCCATAGAAGAGATGGATAAGATACTCCCCAACAGCTGGAAGCAAGGGAGAGGCATATACACAGCGGCCATGGGAGCAATAGGGGGGATGGCTCTCCTCTGGAACCCAAACTTGGTCACTCTGGAAAACTTCTTCAGAACCAAATGGTCCATCACGACGGCCTACCGAATGATTGGCTCCAACAAGCCAAGTTATCTAACCAATGTCTGTGGACTAGCCAACTCAAGGGACACACATGCCTTCCTTCGTAGCCTGGAGCATCAAGCCACTATAACAATAGGGAACAGATGGATCCTGGGAGGAGATTTCAACATGATCTGCAACCTCGATGAAAAAAGAGGAGGTACGCAACGAATTGAAGTTGATTTAGGATACTTTCAGTGCCAAATAGACAACCTAGGCTTCATAGACCCAGACAACTCCAATGGCATATTCACTTGGACAAATCGTAGAACAATATATCACCAAATATCCTACAGATTGGATCACTTCCTCCTTTCAGACTCGCTCTTGCTGGAGGGCACAACTCTGGAAGTCAGAATCCTTGATGTCCACGGATATGATCATTGGCCTATCCAACTCTAGCTGGATATCTTGGCAACACCAGGTCGCAAATCCTTCAGATTGGAGAAGTTATGGCTCAACCACCCTGACTTCTAGTAGAATGCCCACATCTGGTGGGAGGAGGCTGATGTATCCAATGGCTCCAAGATGTATCAGTTTCAGCAGAAACTCAAGAACTTCAAGTAGAAACTCAAAACTTGGAACAAAAAAACTTTTGGCAACATCTTTGAGGCCCAAAGACAACTAACGGAACAAATGAACACTATTCAAAGTCAAATCCAGGACACAGGTTTAACTAAACCCATCAAACAACATGAAGAAGCACTCAAACAAAAGCTAGAGGAAAGAAAAGCTCAAGAAGAAATATTGTGGAGAAAAAATCCCGTATCCATTGGCTCAAAGAGGGATGCTGAAATACCAAGTTTTTCCATAGGTCCACCATCCAAAGAAGGCACGCTAATTGTATCACACAACTCATCTCAGATAATGGGCAAACCAAGCACACTCATGAGAAACTGGAAGAAGAGCTGGTCAACTATTATCAAAACCTCCTGTCGGAGCCTCAGAGAGACAGATCTAAAGCTATAACACAGATCATGCAACACATACCCTCCTTAATATCTAAAGAACAAAACACGGCCTTACTTCGACCCATCATGCTCAAGGAAGTTGATCATGCTCTCCAGGACACCCCCAAGGGAAAATCCCCAGGACCAGATGGCTTCAGGTCCGATTTCTTTCATCATTGTTGGCCAATTCTCAGAGAGGAAGTGTGGGAGATCATTGAAGACTCCAGACTCTTCAGACAGGTCCTCCCAGCCCTTAATGCTACTTTCCTTACTCTCAACCCCAAAGAAGAGCTTGTGAACCATCCTAAGAAATTTCGTCTGATCGCCCTTTGTAACGTCATCTACAAGCTCCTAAGCAAGGTGATAACAAGACGACTCAAGCCCCTCCTTCCCTTCATCATATCGCTAGAACAATCTGGGTATGTGGAGGGTAGAAAAATCCTGGACAACGTCATCCTCACCCATGAAGTCATTCATTCTCTTCAAAAGACCTGAACTCCAGGTATGCTCCTAAAACTTGACCTTTCCAAAGCTTTTGATAATTTAAGTTGTAACTATATGCGGGCTATGCTCCTCACCTTTGGTTTCAACCCCTCTTGGGTTGCCTGGATTCTAAAACTCACCTCCTCAACCTTCTTCTCTATCCTTATCAATGGAGTTCCCTCTTGTCTCTTCTCTCCCACCAAAGGAATTAGGTAGGGGGACCCCCTTTCTCTTTTCCTCTTCATCATTTTGGCAGAAGGACTCAATCGCTTCATTCAGGCTGCGGTGGAAAATAGGACACTGAAAGGACTGCCCCTGCATGGAATCAACCCCCTAATATCTCATAGCCAATTTGTGGACGACACTCTGATGATGGGCTCCCCAACAGTCCAAGAGGCCCTCACTTTTCTCTCAATCATCAATACCTTCTATAAAGCCTCGTGGATGGAATTAAATAAGGTCAAGTCCCAGATCTTGTTTTTCAACACTCCTTTGCTGATTCAACTCCACATCTTAGACATCTTGGGTTTCACTGAAAGCTCCCTTCCGTCCAAGTACCTTGGCAACCCCTCCTCGACAAAGCCCTCCGAAACACCTCCTAGGAAGGCCTCCTTACCTCCTTTTCTAAAAGACTTTCCTCTTGGACCTATCGCGCTCTCAACTTCCCGAGTCTCCTCATCCTCCTCAAATCAGTCTTGCAAGCTCTACCTGTCTATACCT
>JASDQU010108679.1:74156-87779 GCA_032191745.1 Picea mariana | reverse complement strand
AAACAGGGTTAGGCGTAAGTTTTCTTTACTTGTCTGTAAACAAACATTACTCCATCAGGGGAATTGGCTAGGTTTGGGTTAGGATTAAGCATCTAATCTTGGTTAACATCGAACTTTAAGGTAGATTATCTTTACTTTTAAAAAAAATAATTAATTTAAAATTATTAATACACTAATTTAACTCAAATTATCTTTACTTTAAATTTAAACTAATTTGACCTTATTTATATATAAATCATTTATACTAAATTATCTAATTTATTTTAAGTTATTTTTAACACTTTATATTATACATATAGAATAATTGAACGTATACCCAAGGGTTCGGGCACGCATGATTTCCATGTGCTTGTTTGGCTTTCTCAAGATCCTCGTATCTAACCCTCAATTTCTACACCTGTCAGCCTTTCGACTCTCTACACGTCCTTCCTCTGTCCCACTTTCTCATCCACTGGGACTTTCCTCACATCAGTCTTCATCCACCACAGATCTACCTCTGCTCTGCTCAGAGGTTTCCTGAATCTCCCTTGCCATGGCTCACATCCTCACTGTTGCTCTGAGCACTTTACTAGCCCTGGTTATTGTTGTATATGCTCCAGTTCGTTTTGCAGAACAGAGTGTATTGATATGGCCACTGACAAGATCCAAGACCTGGAGTCCATTCTCTTTGAAATATTGGGAACCAATCCCCTGTCTGTACACTTTGCGGAGCTCGCCCTCAGCTATGGTAAGAGGTATGGTTTAGTTCGCATGTTGTGCACAGTTTCAGTACCTTCATGAAGAACACTGAGTTAATTGAGTCAAGAATATGCATAAACCTTCCTTTCGCTGTGGTAATGAATGGTAATTTCCTCTTTCAGACAAAATGATTTGTAATTCCCGCTCCGTACAAATTTTGGTATTTTTCTTTCAATTTATTTCATTTATATTAATAAAAATTTTTGTCTGTGCATATGCATGTAGTTAGCTGCATATACATTGCCTTTCCGAATTGCTCACGACCCTTTGTTCCTAACTGTGAAATTCCCCACTTAAATTTTGGGTTTCGGGGTTTCCTTATGCTCGATGTCGAGAGTTTTCTGTCCTCACGGACTCCCAATTACCGATTCTCCAATATGACACTTTATGTGCTAGCCCTCCAGGCTAGACATCCCCCTCATATGACCGTCGTTCCATGTGACCCCGGCCCCATCCTACATCGGAGTTTCGGGGTTCCAATTGTCGAACCTCACAAGTCCTTAGGGCTCACGATTCTTCGATCCCCGATATTCTTCTAGCACCTTAGCCCTTAAGCTATGCTCGTGATCCACACGACCTCGCCTTATGACCGCAGCCTTATCCCTTATAGGGATTTCGGATATCGCGCTATCGATTTGCATGAATCCCGTGCCTACGAAATTCCTGATATCCCGATGCGCCTCTTCATACTTTAGCCCCTCTTGGCTATGTTCTGGGCCCATACGACCCTTTCCCATGTGATCTCCGTCGTACTCTATGTCAGGATTCGGGGTTTCGCGACTTCCGCTGTCACGAACCTCCGCCCTTGCAGTCTCCCGATTTCTGATCTACCGATGCGTTACTTGTGCGTCAGCCCTATGGGCTAAATTCTTGGTCCATATGACCATTATACCACAAGGCCACAGCTTTGTCCCTTATTGGGGTTTCAGATATCGCAATATTGCATTGCATGAATCCCGTGTCTACGGAATTCCCAACATCCTGATACCCAATGCCACCTATCCATTGTTGATCCTTCCATGGGCCCCATTGTCCCTTGGCTTATCGGGAAATCGCGTTTCGCGATTTTACAACTCTTGTTGCTATGTTTTCATGACTCCCGATATCCCCGATACCCGATGAAGCCCTCTTGTGGAGCTTTCACCGATGGCGCTAGATGATTGCCACGCGTCCTCAGAATGAACGGCTCAGATCTCATCGGTGTTCCTTGCTTTTATCGGGAATTTTCCCGTCGGGAAGTCGACACTTGCGCTATCGTGATCCTCCATGCTCACGGATCCCTGACTCCCGATCCCCGATGGTACTTGGCGTTGACCCCCGCGAGAGTTGACCATTGACAATTGTCCCCCCTCGGTGTATCGGAGTTCGTGAATCCGAAACCTATGAGTTCTAGGACTTGTGTTTTCCCGAACCCCGATCTGCGATTTCGGTGTGGCGTGACACCTATCCACCATTCTAACCTTGGTGGTCCCTACTTTGTCCTTGTGCCCGTCGGGAAATCATGGATCGCGATTCCTTGACGCACCGATTCTACACTCCCGAAATCTCCGATGGGTAAAATCCCGATGCCTCCCCAGAATGCTGACACGTGTCCTGCCGAGATCAACGGCTAGGATCCGTCCTCGGGATAATCGATTTGTTGCATAAAACGTTACGTAGTGTTAAAATTACTTTCTTAACAAGGTTAAAATTTGTATGGGTCTATCGTTCCTGAGATTCTTCATTATTTTAAAATTTCGCTTAGGCTAGTACAGGCAACTAGATTACACTGTTCCCGCATGATACAAGTCTTCTAAGTTTCCTTTGTCCGACTGCGCATTGGCAGTTCCTCATTTAGGTAAGTTCGAGATGAAGTAGGCCTTTTCAAGGTCTTGCAAAAACCCTATTGCATTTTATATAGTATAATTCGTGTAGTTATTGAATCTTTTCGACTTCAAGCCTTCGATAGAAGCTTCCCTCGACATTTTCATCGATTTCAGGTGTCAATCTTACCCGAAACTTCATGGACAAGTATTGCTCAAATAAAATTAAGTTATCATCTCTGTTTTTCGTGCCTAATAGCTTTATTCAGGCTGCTTTAAGGATAGTCGTTTTGTGGGAAGTGATCCTTCCAACTATCCGGTTTGCTGCCACTATTTTAAAGGCATTCCTTCGAATGTTCAGACTAAAACTGTAGTGACCATACATGATCTAGTTACAGGGTATTACCTAAAGATGTTGCATGCGATATATGAGATTATTTGCTTGGATAACTTAGGGGTACTACCTGAGTATATTGTCGGATATTGTATCAGTCATATCGGGTCAAACTGAATGTGTTTTGTTTGTAGTTTAAGCGTGGCTGGAGTTAACACTCGGGGTTTTGGCCCTTAGACCCAAATTTCGAACTAAGACGCTATGATACCATATGTAACAACCTAATATTTCTAAACGTCATTAAGTTTCATAAACGTTTTATTTCGTAAACTGAAACAATAACTTCCTAGCATAATATTGATTTTCATAACAACAACTTTAGTAACTTAGAATTATCAATAAATACTGATTTCATGGCAGAAAGAAATAAATACATAACTTAACAAGTACCTGGTTCTGATGCTAATTTCTGTTGCCTCTGTGCCTTGTTGCTGCCTTCCTGCTTCCTGCTACGCAGATCAACCCTGCCACAAACAGGAAAATAACTGCCCCAAAACTACTGTCCTCTCTGCCAACTAGGAAAACTACTTAGCTCCAGGATATCTACGGATATCCTGGTCCCCGTGCCCAAAACCTCCAGCAAATTAGTGCCTCAACTGATCAAAATCCATAGTGCCAAACTCTCTCTACTCACAGCAAATGTCATACCCCTCAGAAAATCTCTCCCCCCCCGTCGAAAAATAAAAATCCTCCCGTCAACCTTCCCCTTTCCCTTATTCCTCCTTCGCCGACTCCTGCAGTTACTCTCCCCAACCACCCTCCGTGCCTGTCCCTTCTCCCTCCTTAAATGTTTTATCTTCTCGGGATTCATAGGCTCCCTCTCTGCATACGCAACCATTTTTTTAACATTTTTCATTGATCTTTTAAATTTATTTCTCAGATCATTAAATGTGATCTGTAGTTAGAGTATTACTTAATTAATCACAATTATTTTCTTTAGTTAATTTTACTTTATAATCTTTAAATATTTATTTAACTAGGGTCGTTACAGTACAACATGTCAAATTTTTTTTTTAAAGCTGCATTAGGAAAAATAAAACATCACTAAACATCGCGCTCGAGGAATCATTCATAGAACTCATCATATAACATAACATTTCCATTTGCGCAGGCAGTCTATAGTCCACTACAATCATTTGTTAATAAATTCATGGCACAATAAAAGTTTTTAATACCTCATTCATTAGTACATTGAAGATGCATGCAAGGGTTGTTAACCCGTCACATGACCACATGTGTTAAGGCGTAGGGTGGACGACTGTACACACAAGTTGCATAAGGAAAACTAAATGCAAACATAATGTAATCATCACCTAGAGTTGAGGTGCGAGAGTATCGTCAATTAATTCGTTGCACAAGATCTAAGGTCTGACATTCAATCACAACTTAATAACTTATCACACACAAGTAGTCTAAGGCCTCTAAAATCATTCCTTACATCACGGTTTCGCTGCGCTTGAGGCGCCTAGGAACTATCATCACTTATGCTAAATTTACGCATGCAAGAACTCTAACTTCTAATCCATCTCATCATCCACATGGACTACGCAAGAAAATCTAAACCACAATTCAACAAACATCATATTAAGATCGGGCGCAAAGGCGTCATTCATTTAACTCGGTGCACAGATTCCATCTATAACTATCACTCTTTGATACTGCAATTTTTGTGTGCATTTGCATATATCCATTATTAGTGGCGCACCGACTTTAATTACTAAGCTAGTCATCATCGTACCAGGTAACCAAAGTTAGTGACCACCTAAAGTGATGCATTCTTGTAAAAGGGTAACATACCATTCCACAGGTGACAAGGGGGATTGCCCCAACCACATAGCATTGAAGGTGCAATTAAGGTGAATATAACTATAAGCCACATGGTACAAGTTAAAAATAAGCTTACATCTTAAATTTCATCATCGATTTTTGGTTGGATTCCAACACAATATGAATGCCATCATTTATGAATATAATAACGCTGAAAGTGAATACCATTATTTATAATTAAATAACAATGAAGGTGACTGCCATCATTTATGATTAAAGGGTGAATGCCATCATTTATGATTAGCAAGGTGAATTCCATATTTTAATTAAAAGTGAAAGCCATCTCTTAAAAATATAATTAACAATGAAAGTGAAAATTGCCCCTTTTTTAAAAAGGTGAACACCATCAATATACAAATTTTTTTTTAAAGGTCTAAATAGCAATGAAAGTGGAATTTGTTTTTCATTGAAAGTGAATGCCATCAATAGATCTTTACCCTGACCATTTAAAAAGAAAAGAATGAATCCATATTAGATTAAGTTAGCAGTACGTAGGGATACCATGCTAACAATTCATTTGTTACTAAATCATTGTTGTTACTATATCTATTAATAATGGTTGTCTAGCATTTATTGTTGTCTATTAAATACATGATATCATTGTCTACCAAATATATGCTATTGCTGTCTATTAAATGATTGATATCCTAGTCTATTAAATACATGATATCTCTATTTATTAAACACATGATATTGTTGTCTATTAAATGAATGAAACCGTTGTCCATTCAATACATATAAATCGCTATACAATTCATTAAATACATATCCATTAAATCGCTATGAAATACATATCCATTAAATACATATAAATAGCTATACCAGATTCACCGTGTTTAGAGCATGATAAATTCGATGTGTTTATAAAAAAAAACACATAGGCCTATGCATATATTCACAGGTATATATAAATTTACAGCCATGTCATTAAAATGAACGCAGACATATCAAAAAACAAAAAAGCAGGCATATATAATTTCACAGACATATGTATATATTTGCTGTCAAAATCTGTACACTGCAACCATTCAACGTAGTCATACTCAACTAGAAATTCACTGTCCTTCAAATGCGAAAACGTTGTGTAAAAAAAATCGGTGAAAAGGAAGTGTAAAACGCCAAGAAAAACGTGGTTCAACAATGATAATCGCTGTCAACAATTCATTAAAAGAGTAGGTATATGAACAATGAAAATCGCTGGTAAATCGTGGTTCATTAAAAGCTGGGTAAATCGTGGTTCATTAAAAACACAGGTAAATCGTGGTTCATTAAAAAGATGGGTAAATCATGGTTCATTAAAAACACAGGTAAATCATGGTTCATTAAAAAGCTGGGTAAATCATGTTTCATTAAAAATGCAGGTATATCAACAATGGAATTCAGTGTAATATGCCAAGTAAATCGTGGTTCAACAATGAAAATAGTTGTTAACAATCTATTGAAAATCGTTGTCAACAAATCATTAAAAAGACAGGTATATCATAAAAAAAATGTAGAGATTCTACCATTCCAAAATGTTGGGAATTATAAAAAACATAGATATTTTTCCCACTCAAAATGCTGAGGTTAATGTTCAACACGCAGAGATTATCATTCAACAATGAATCAATAAAAAATGGAGAGATACCCATTCACAAGAAGGCACAAGTATTAGAGATTAATCATGAGATAAAAATGCAAAAATAAGTAAGGGATAGATAGCTGGACGAAAATTTATCCTTCACTTATTATCCATGCATGGGAAATAAGAGAATTTAAATCTCAGTCTTAAACATCGGAGTGAAGATAGTCGATTAAGATCCTGGCCGACTGCGCAGACACATACTAATAACTTAAGGATAAGGGACAGAAGATAAAACACAATTTTTCTTCGTATTATAGCAATAAAAACAAACACAGAGAAGTCATTGCAATCAGAGTTGGGGTTCTCCATGGGAGATTAATTCAAATACATCGAGCATAAGTTTGGGATGAATTTAATTTCTCTGATCATAAAACACTAGGCTTATCAAGAAAATTTGCTGAAAGATAAAAATGAAATCTCTGGATAGTGTTACGTTGATTAAACATAAACTTTAACACATTATAAGTACATTACTGAAGGTGCAGGAAAAATATTTAAACTACCATTCAATACAAATATACACATGCGTACCATAGCCAAATGCGAAAGCTCTAAAGTCATTGTCCCACACGTGCTCCGTCCAACTCCCGCTTGCCAACCGATGTGACCTCACCGGTACCTCCCAACCAAAGCTAGGGGTACTCTTCTTCCCCCTGAGCCCCCCGAGCTATAAAGAGGCCACACAAACAATACCAGAGAATTCTAGCACCTAGCTTGCCTCGCAAGGTCGAGCTACCACTCGTTACCCGAGCTGGGTATCCCAACTCCCACAAGAGAAAGTTCAGTCAAGATAAAATTTTAGTAGCGTAACGTTACACAAAAAGATGTGATCCATACTCCTCCTCCTCTATCCTTTTTATAGAGTTTCCAAGTAATTAGTTTCCCAAAATTCTCATTAGATTCCTTTTTCATTAATTAATTAGGGAAAACCTCCCTCGTACACATGTTGCTCGATCTCCTAGTTGCACCAGAATATCAATTTTTTTAATTAATTAAATATTCCTATTTCCCTCATCCCCCTAAGAGCATTCTTAAAAATGCTCCCCGGTGTCCCAAAATTCCCTTGCAATTCTTAAATGACTTATGCCTTACTTAATTTCTAGTTGAGTTCATAAATAGAAAGTTACAAAGTCAAGATTCCTTACTAAGTTAGACATTCAACTTTTTCTTTATGTTTCCCCTTTTCTTTTAGTTTCTCTTTTTCCTTAAGTTTCCTATTTCTTTTAAGTTTCCCCCTTTTTCCTTTTTAACTACAAATCAATTTATCAAGTGTAGATAAAACAACCATTTACCCTTTTTCCCTTTTAATTAAAAATTAATTTAGCAAGTGTAGATAAAAACGACCATTTACCCTCTTTTATTTTTAACTAAAAATTAAATTAGCAAATGTAGATAAAAACAACCATTACCCCTTTTAAAAACGCTAATCCTTCATTACAATTTTTACTTTAATAATTAAAGTTTGAAATTATTTACCCCCTTCTTGTTATATGTCTAATTATTTTTGTTCAGAGGTTCTGCTTAGACCTAGGTTTTAAATTCACTAAGCTGGGCGACAGTTCTTAAGGGAAAAATTAGTCATTAAAATTTACTTATCACATCATTCATTTTAAGGTCGACTAGGTTTATTCACTTACCAGTTAAAATCATGACCTTCCCTTCAGGACGCACTACGTGCTCCAAGGGTGCCACTCGCCTTTTTTCATTTTATTTGCATGACGTGCCTTTCAAGACGTACTACGTACTCCAAGGGTGCCACTCGCCTCTTTACGTTTTATTTGCGTGACGTGGCCTTCAAGATGCACTATGTGCTCCAAGGGTGCCACTCACCTCTTGAATGAATTTGATAGACATCAAACCCCTAGAGTCAATACTCCGCCATGTGATCTTGTGGGAGACTAAGGGCCTCTAAGGAATAAGGCCCCTGACTTATTGCATGCCCCTTAGAATCATCATGAGCGATTGTCACAGTATTCCCTCACGACATCATGGGTCTTCTTGAACTAAGTAATTGTTAACCTACAGTTCGAGTTACGATGGGAGTGTTAGTAGGTTGTGATAGGGATGCTGCCACACCTCTCCCTCAAAGTCTTTGGTTGTTGTGCGTGAGCCCTCTACTCCACATGTAATTATGGTCGACAAGATATCGCCATCTTGCATCCATCAACGAATCATGTCAGCAATAATAATCAATCATCATAACATATAATCA
This sequence comes from Picea mariana, assembly GCA_032191745.1. Lineage (NCBI taxonomy): Eukaryota > Viridiplantae > Streptophyta > Pinopsida > Pinales > Pinaceae > Picea > Picea mariana. The sequence continues at coordinate 79,182 of JASDQU010108679.1, read as the reverse complement.
TATGTACATATGTCACATCAACAACATTCAAACCCCAATTGTCCACTCCCTGACTCGATTTAGAGTCCAAGGGGTTTCATCGATGCATATGTATCCTTAATGTCCAGAGTCCTACACACTCAAGAGAACCCAGTCAATAACACCTGTCTATGTAAATACAACTAAATAACACATCATCAAATCCATAATATCTCATAATCATAATCAAAATATCCAATAGTATAATGGACCGGATCTCTTGCATGCAAGTGTCCTCAAGGAATAAGTCCACTTAGTGTGCGCAAGAGCGAGATGTTGGAAGAAGGAGGAATATTCAATTTGATCACCGATTTTTTATAGTTTCCAAGAGTTTTAATAACCACCGTTGTGATTGCAGGCTCCTTTCCTTAAAAGATTGTTGTGTTTCTTTCTAACCATATGTACTAGCAAATATATGTCGCAAGATTGGGAGAAACATTTTTATCCGCTATCCAATTGGATCGACATTCATTTAGGTCATTACCTCTCCAAATTTGAGTAATTTTTTTGATCTTTTTTATTTTAAACCAGATTAATTTGGTAAAGGCACAATGAATGGATATATGTGCGTTGTCTTTACTATCCTTTTTGCATAATTGGCAGTGCCCTGATCCCTTCCATCCTCTGAGTTGTAGATTATTCCACGTCAGAAATTTGTTATTTACTGCCAACCACAGGGAGAGTTTTAATTTTTGTTGGATATTCCACTTCCACATTTGATAACGCCATCCTGTGATCATTGGTTGATCTTGTGTAGATAACAAATTCACATATACATTATTTGCCGAGAGTATACTTGATGAGTCGCCCCCAATCCAAATTAGCTTGTCAACTTTTTTAGATATAATCACCCCTATTTCTTGTAATGCCTGCCTATACTGATCCCATTCCGATGACAGATTACCTGTAAGCTCCAACTCCGAGCTGTTGATCCATGCAGATAAGATTGTGTCCTGTTCTTGATATCTCCAAGCTTGTGCCAATACCGTGACCTGTTTCTGTCTGAGAACATTGATAAGCGGAGGAGATAGAAATGAAGAAGGGCCCAAACCCATAATTCTATCCTGTCCCAAGATCACGAAATGGCCTAAGTCGGGCTTCCAACTAATCTAATTAGTAATCACATGTACTAACTTTATAAGATTGGTCCAAATTTTAGATACTGACGGATGATGAAAGGAAGCAGATCTGAGTCGATTATTCACTGAGATGTATGGAAAATACTTCTCCTTTATAACTTTGTGCCATATACCATCTTTTGTTATAACTCACCACAAAGTCAACGTTGCCAATGCTTTACTAAAAGAAAAGATATTGTGAAAACCCCAACCACTCAATCGCTTTGGTCAGGCTAATGTCTCCCAATGACATATATGATAATGTTTTGTATCACCACTCCCATTCCACATAAAATTGTAGAGTAACTTCCTTAACTTATGTAGAATAGAGATAGGGATCGATGCAAGGGATAACCAATAGATAGGCTGACTTTCCAGAACTGCTTTACATAGAATATATCTACCCCCTAGGGACAACCACTGATAGCTCCAGTGTTTTATTTTTTTTTCAACTTTGGTTAAAATCCAAACCCACTCTTCAACTCTTTGAATACCCGCCTTCAAGAAGTATCCCAGATACTTGAAACCCACTGATAGATCTAAAAAGTTATATGGCAAGATTTTCTTAAAAGACGAAATTTCTGATTCCAATAGTCTCGAGTAGTGAACATTCGACTTTAATTGATTCACCGTTAAGCCCGAAACTGAACAGAAGAGATGAACCAATCTCTCGATTTTATGCCATTCCTGAACTGAAGCACTTGTCAGTAGAAGGATATCATCTACAAATAAAATATGTAATTTTTTTGTAATTCTAGAGACTTTGATGCCTTTTATGAATCCTTGTTGTTGACTTGATTTTAATAAGAGTCTCAAACTCTCCATCACTAGAATAAAAAGTAACGGAGACAATGAATACCCTTGGTGCAGGCCTCTACCACTTCTAAAAAAATCAGCGATCTCCCCATTGACTAGAACTGCAAAGGAAGTAGAATTCACACAAGCCAAAATCCAATTTGTCATATGTAGTCCAAAGCCAACTTGAATAAGTACCATTCTGAGATAGTCCCAATTGATGCAATTGTACACTTTTTGTAATTCTAGTTTTAAGATGAGTGCTTTAAAATTTTTCTTCTTTACACTGTGAATGCACTCATGTGCAATACCAATTGCGTCTTGAATCTGACACCCCTTCAAGAAGCCCAACTGTTCCTCTGATAACGTTCTTGATAATATTGGTTTTATCCAATTGGCAATTACGTTTGAAATAACTTTATAAACCAGGTTGCACATAGATATAAGCTTGTAGTCCTCGAATTGTTGTGGCTTATTATTTTTGGGAATCAATGCTAAAAAGGTTGAATTTATGCTTCCTCCTATGTGCCCGCTTGTTCGGGTTTCGTCCACTATCGCCAAAAGGTCCTCTCTCATAATATCAAATAAGTGTAAGTAAAATATAGAGGCCCTACTTACAAGAATAGAATCTTTAGAGATTCACGAAATCAAACAACATATTTCCCTAAATAATTCAATAAAAAAATACTATAGCGGGTCAAAGTAAACATCACCCTTTCATTTGTTAAAGTTCAAGAATCTTCCCAAGGGCATAATGACACGAATCTTCCTTGGGGTATAATGACATCCATTGGGAAAGATATAATGAATATACAATTAATAATATGTACTTTTGTTTTTGTACGTTATAAGTTATAAGCTTAAGTTTCAATATAGGAAAACATTAAAAAAATTATTTTGTTATTTATGAAGTTTGTTTTAAGTTGGTGCAATCAAAAGTGTAATGGGTTCAATTAATGGATATTTTTAACTTTATATATTGTCCATTAATTTACTTGAATTTTGATTACAACATACAAACTTAACAATTTTGAATGTTCACATTGATTTAGATAAATATAATTATGTTGAAGGTGTTTTTTAAGGGGAGGTTTTTGTTCAATTTTCATCGTTTGTTAAATGTTTATAACAACGTGTAATGCGTTAGTCTATAATCTAATTACATGTTCATTTCTTAACTTTCCTCCATCGCCCTGCTGCACCACCTTTACACCACCACCCTTATTTTTCATCTTTTCACTACAACTTTGCATGTTACAATCTACCCATATATCTTTTTCCCATGACAACATCTATTTCATGTCTTGGTTGTGTTGGATATTCACCAAATCTTTCATTGCCCAACAGATCGGTTCAAGCCTTCGGGGACTAAGAGTGGGTGTTGTGAGATTACACTAGTCAACCATATCTACATAACTATGAAGCTCTCTAGCCATGCCCTAGTTCACTGTTCTCATTTTGAGAGTCATGGATAGTCATGGTTACAATTGTTGTTTGCAAAGGCTTGAAAGAACAACATGTCCAATTATGTTGGTGGGGACTCATCCTTTCCTATTCTCTTTCCTTTTTCTTCACTCTTCCTATCAATATTATCAAGGCCACCATGAATTACACACACACATGCATATATATTACATTATTAGAAATTTCTTGATTCACATAGGTCTAATCTCATATTTTGCAAATAATACAAAGATTTTCCAAATAAATTTTTGGGTATATTTCACCATCCAAACCAGTGGCCAATGTCTGTGTCAAGCTTTACATCAATGTTACAAAAGCCAAGCTCTTACTTTTCTTCAAGATTTCAAACTTGTTTGTTGCATGAACATTCCTCCACAAATTTTATTTATGACTAATCCACTACTAATACTTAGAAGTGATGCAAATTTCTATGAAATTGTATCGATTTTAACATATTGAGACATTGTACAGATGGTAGGGACAATTGTGGCTATTGTGGTGGCTTCTCTTTCATACGAAGATCCCGACTCAACCCAAGGGAAGGGAAGGGTAGAAGATGGCTAATCCGTCCCGCAAAAGGGTGGCACATGTCATGGGCATATTTCATCCATGAATCTCCACCAGATTTAGGTTTAGGCTGCTCGGAGGGAGTAAATTAGCCAAATATTGTAGCAAGAGAGGCCATATTTATGCATTTTATGACCAACCTTACATAAACTTTATTATGATATTTTACGAATTAATTTATATTTTACCTTCATAATATGTTATGATGTAATGTTTTCGTAATGTTGCCATCTATTGCTAGTAATTTGATTTCAGAGATAGTTTATGTTTGATCTCCTGAGCTTCTTCACTTGACTCCACTAAGCGAAAGCGAGGCAACAAACGTCATTAGTGTCAAGTCGCATTTACTATTACTCAATAGACTCTCCTTGCAATGGATGCACTCATGTTAGGTAAGAGTGCGATATAGTAGCCAAATAGTGATTTGGGTGGGGACAATGCACTGACATCAACATCTCATGGGAATATTTCATTTAGGAATCTCCACTCGAATTAGGTTTATGCTACTCAGAGGGAGTAAATTACCCAAATTTTGCACCAAGAGAAGCCTTTCAAATATATGTAATATTCATTTTGTTCGGTGTTCCCTTCCCCTGTTTCGGGGGTATGATAGTTATGATTATTCGATAAGTAGTGATTATGATTATTCGATATGAAATATATGTACAAATTTCTTCATTTTGTTCGGCATTCCTTCCCCTTGTTTTGGGGGTATGCTAGGTATGATTATTCGATATGTGATATATGTACAAAGTTGTAGAAATGTATTTCAACACTCTACTTTGATGTAATGTCCAATTCTTTATGACTCTAAATTTGTCTCTGAGGATTTATTGGCTCAACGCAAATGACATCAACTTTATATATTCTATTTACTAGTTGATTGTCCAACATTTTTCAACTCTATATTCTCGATCTTTTTGTGTCCAATATATTGGAATTTTATAAATATGTTGATTTGTACATTACCTTTGATATTTCAATGGACAATTCATCACAAAAAAATATTATATGCTACTACAAATATAGTGAGATTATTCTATAGTACACGGTGATAACTTATG
>JASDQU010108679.1:55810-73211 GCA_032191745.1 Picea mariana | reverse complement strand
CCCATCAGATGCACCTTATATTTCAGAGATTCCAGAAAAGATCTCTAACCATTGACAACCCCTCGGATGGGGTGCTAGTGGAGAACACGCGTTGAGCAGAGCAGCCAGGAGAGAGCCTCTGTGGCGCCTACCACGTGATGACCGCATGCCTCTCCCTCCCACCTGCCTCATGCCTTTAAGTTCATCTCGCTCGAAACATGGCGCCATTACTCTCAGTGCGCCCTGCTCTGCCTTGCCATCCATTTGATGGACCAACACCTTCGTTCGGACTTTACTCTGCACGTGCAGTTATTTATGGAATTACACCAGCTCATTGGGTTATTTGAATTGCATCAGGGGCTCTGGATGGCTCATTCCTTCCTAGTTGTTTTCTTCAGAGCTTGACCTCCTACCCAGAATTTCCCTGGTCTGTTGTCTCCCTCTCCCGGTCTGTTCCTGGTTCATTTTCACTCTCTCGGTGTTTCAGAGATGCCCAAGCTTCGAGGGAAGTCCAAACGAGGGTTGACCTGGCAGCCAAGCTGACCCCATTTGGTTCTCTGTCCCCTGCCCACTCCCTCCAATTTATCCTCCTCCTCGTCAGCCACCTCGTCCTCCTCCCTGGCGCAATCGACCCAAACTCCAGCCAACCTCCCGCCCCTCTCTGTGTCCCTTTCCAATAGATTGGAGGGGCTGGACTGCTCAATGACCTCGCTGGATTACAACCTAGGACCTTCCAAAAATTCAGTGTCTGCTTCACTTCCAGGCCCATTGGCTCCTCCTAACTCTCCAACCTCCTAGTCACTTCAGGCCCCGCCTCTCGACGCTCAATATCATATGGATGGTCGAGAAGCCAACCAAAATTCGCGTTAGCAACACCACTCTCACGCCGGATCCATTGCTGATCCAGACTGTGAATGGAAAATAAGCCTTGCACTGCTACAGAGCTTGGTATTCGACTTGCACTAGGACGTGGATGACCTCTGGTTCTGCTTGGAGACCCTGGATGGCAAGGCCTCTCAACTCCTGCATTTTCTCTCAGCAATGCAGAGGCAGCCCAAGAAACAACTTCGATACCAGTGTTGGCACTAGCTCCCTCACTGAAAACTTCGGACCAGGCCGAGGTAGACCACGAGGAGAAGGGGCTTCCATCCCAGTCGAAGGAGGTCTAACAAGAGGGGAATGTGCCACCACAGTTGGAGGACTCCATGCAACTGGATGGGACACCAGTTGAGGAGGAGCCGCCTCCTCCAGGGGACTCTGCATTCGATGCCTTCTTCCTGGATGCGTGGCCGCATTATAGCCCATATCGGTGATATTTCCAGGTGTCTTTGTTGCCTTGTTTTATGCATGACCACCTTTTTTTGGCCACCTCTCCTGGAAATGTCTATGGTTATTATGGTTATGTTTCCAATTTGCACTATTGTAATGACCGTCGTTAGGGGTCAGAATTTTGGACTCACTTTATGTCAATAGATGTCTAAGACTTAAGCTATGAAGTGGTTTGGCTAGCTGAGCTGGTTTCCCCTCAGGGGAAGCTCAATGTTTACAGCCTGAAACTATGGAAGTTTTTTGTACTCTCTGATTTTGACAGACTTTTATACAATCTTACTTAAAAAAAAATAGAAATATTTTACAAAAACAATTACCGGTGTTTATCTTGTTCATCTCATTCACTAATATTACAAATGGAATTTTCTTCTAGTAAGGTTCTTAATGGACCTACGTTTCTCCCCTTTATACCATTCTTCAAAACAATTATTTTGTTTGGATTATTATGGATGCATTGAAATAACATTAAACATATTGTTATAAAATATTTATTTTTCATTAGTGAAATTATTTAACATTAAATTTACCTTACGAGATTGATTTGGTTCTCTTATTGTAGGGATGATTTATTTAGGATTTAAAAAAAAACTATAATATAAAATTAAGTTTAAAAGTTCATTTCCATAATTAAAATTGTGTAAATTGTTTTTTGATTGTTAGGGTGTTAGTAATTTGTGGGTCTAGTTTGTGGTTAAGAAACTACGATCCAGAAGCATCTAAGTTTTCAAAATCACTCGGGGTTACACTCGGCCTGGATCATACCAATCCTTATCATGACTAGATATTTTGGCATCTCCTCCAACGATGGATAGTTGTCATACAAAATAAGGCTTATCTAAACCAATCACTCTATTAGAAATTTGAAAAATTGTGTAAATTGTTTTAGTTATATAAAATAATATATTTAAAAAAAATATAATTTATAAATTTGATTATTATAATTTATTTACATAGGACTAAATTAATTAGTAGATAAATTGATTTATTTATTATTTTAAAACAATTATGTTTACTAAAAATTATAGATGCACTTTATTAATAAGGATTTTAACCATAAAATTTATTCCTTTTGTAAAGATTTATCAATATTATATTAAAAGAATTAAAAAAGAGTTCTTTATAGCCTTTTCTCCATAAAAATAAAGCAAGAGAGTTTTTCAAAATAATCAAACTAAGGTTATTCTCAGATTTCACCCAATATTACAAATAACAAAAACTTATAGTATTTCTTTCTTGAGTTTGAGAAAAATGAAACATGATTATGTGGAAAAAAAAATTGAATTGATAAAGGTTATTCATCAAAGTCCGAGACATTATTGATGAATATTGGAAGGTGTGTCCTCCTCTTAAAAAAATTGAATTGATAAAGGTTATTCATCAAAGTCCGAGCCATCATTGATGAATATTGGAAGGTGTATCCTCTTAAAAAAAAATTGAATTGATAAAGGCTAATCATTAAAGTCTGATCCATCATTGATGAATATTGGAGGTGTGTCCTAATAACTACCTTATACTAGATTGCATCCACATTTCCCAACTCCTCTTCCTTCATCTCTTAGTTTCTAAATTCTTGCCTTTAACCTCCAAATCTCATGGATTATATTATTATCTATATGGTTTAGTTTCCCTTCTGATTGGTTTAACTTCTTTCCTTTAACCTCCAAATCTCATGGATTATATTATTATCTATATGGTTTAGTTTCCCTTCTGATTGGTTTAATTTTTGGAGGATTTCCTTTTTTTAACACCTTATACATCCATTGTCATTGTCATGGCTATGAAAGTCTTTATATGCTGGTAAATTTTCACCAATTTCAAGAATTTAACTTTCCTACTTCTTGAAAATCCACTGTTTGAAATTTATTTAGATATATCCTCATCAATCTATGCGTTGGAGTTCAATCCTATTTATTCTCTCACATTGCATTCAATTGTTTATGTTACCCTTTTGATCTCATCAGAAACTTGCTATGATAGGTTATTGTTGCTTCCTTTGCCACCAACTCTTCTCTACAATTCCGAGGTATACATATAACACCATGTTCCCCCAAGACTGTAATTAGGTTAAGAATTCATATGAGTGGATTATGAAGCATGCAATTACATTTTAATTAATAAAATACCAAACAACTGGCTAAGAGGGAATAACCTTGAAAGTACTGGCCATGATACACAAGTGGGAATTGATGAAGAAATAATTGATTGAGTGGTTGGGTAAGGTGGAGCTAAGATTGTTTTATGAAGAAAACATGAATCTTTCTTAGAAAACTAGATTATGCTTGCAAGGAAAAAACATACACCTACCAGAGTACCCATATCAGTAGGAAACCACGTGACCAATTATGGAGGTTAGATCGGTGGCTGAGATAGTTAATAACTGCTGACAATTTGGTCTCTTGGAGAAGAAAAGTATCGATTTCACAACTTGACGCAGAGGACACCATGGATTTTCCCCTCTAGGATATGAACTACATGATATAGGTTATGTCTGCAGGAAGCCACGAGAATCCCAAGAGGATTGAAGGAAGATGAGGCCAAAGGTGGAAAACACCACGAGGCAACCAAAAGGAAGGGGGGAGCAACGAGCTCCTAGGGTAAGAGTGCAGCGAACTGAGACATTCATTGACATTGATTGAAGAGAAGAGGAAAGTGGAGAGATTTCCTTGATAAAATAGGAAGCTTATCCAATTTTATGATGATCACCCTGAAACAAATAAGACCCAGATCCTGACTGAAGAAAAAGACGGCTAAAACTTGGTACTTATTGGACAAAAATTGGAAATGGTAAGGGGAGGTCGTCAAGTGACTATACAACAAATAAGGGAGTCCCTTGTACAAAGGAAATACAATTGATAAACTACCTGATAAACCTGTAGAGACCCCGAGCTCAGTGGGAAAGGGGAAACTTATGTTGTTTTAAGTGGAGGAAGGAGAGTAACCTTCCTGGATCATCCTAAGCTTGGAAACCAGTTTAATCAATTCCCCTTGTGGTATCATGGATTGGAATGGGGGTGGCATATTGTAAGAAGGAGCTCTATAGTATGGCATAAGGCGTTCTCTCTCTATCAGTTGGTGGTGGCTATTTCCTTGATCAGATAAGTGTTTAACTTGATCTGTTTAATTGTGCATGAATGATGTAATTATGTATTTTTTTTATTTGAATGGGAAATGTGAACTCTTGTAGTTAAAAAACTGAATCCGTGAGTAATTGTAATGTGTTTTTTATTGTCTTTACTGATCTATTAAATTATGAAAATTAACGAGTATGGGAAATTTGTGTCCCTCAGAACCTTGCAGATTGAGAGGAATTTTTTTAGGATATGGAAAAAATTCTCATCCAGGAGATGAGGAAAGTGCCTTGGTGTCGAGGAAGTTCATGTGTAGGTTGAGAGATCCTAAACTTGTAGGAGTCACCAGTTTCAAGTGGAAATATTGCAATATATGCAAGGATCTTCCTTTCGACGAAGTTAGGGAGTCTTCGACGATCTTAGGGTAGAATACAAGCTCTTGAGAACTTGATGAAATCAGGTAGAACCCCATAAATCAACCAAGTCCCAACTTGAATTTTTATTCCAAGAAATAACCATGTTTTGAGTCGGGATGAATCTTAACCATCGATCTGGTAGGGTGAGTAGATCTTATCCCTTCAACAGAAAGGCATCATCAATGGGAGTGATTGAGTGTCGGGACTCATGTGAAGTTTGACAACGATGAAACCCTGAAGATGAGATGAGGATCGTCAATTTGTCGGGAGTGACCTCAGTAAGATATGGAACATTGATACCCGTCACATTGTTGTCGAGGGTTAGAAGAGTGATGAATTTGGGCAATGGGTTCTAAAGATCAATGACGAAAACGACTACCATGAAGAGAAAATAGAGCCATCGATTGGCACATAGGAAAGAAATGATCTCTGATGTAGATTTCTATAGGTACCATTTAAGTGATAAAGGGGATGACGACATCATGACGATGTGTCTTACTAGTTGGGTAACCAACATATCTCTAAGGGTGATGGGTGTCACCATATGAATGGCTAAGAACATGTGAGTGGTCCCAAAGGGATTGGAAGTCCTTAGGTATTTCACTATGATCACAATAGTCAAATCTAGGTGTTGATATATCCTATCCATTCGTGAGAGGATGGTGAGTAGAGGTTTGGAGTGAAGTCCAGAGGATGGGATGACGATGAAAATATGCATAATATTAAATGTCAGTCGTTGGTCGGCAGGGAGGTGAGATGAAATATTAGTCATTGATTAGTGTAGGTCCCACCCAATCCACCTTAAGAAATCTTGAGAGTGACGACGTTAGCTGTTGCATGGGTTAGAGGCATCGATGTGATCATAGTTGTAACAATTTAAGATCAAGATCCATTGGATTTGGGGATCAAACCCACCAACGAGATCATCGTCAGAACTTGTTGGTTGGGGTAACTTACAAATCCTATGTAGTAGAAACCTGACGATGATGAAGACAGGTCCAAGTGATCGGATTCATCGATCCAGAGAGCTGAAGGACCTAGTGGCAAGTGTCACACTAGATATTAAGTCAATTCCACATAGGATGGAACAAGTTGTAGGAAGCCACGTGGCAATGAGGTGGATTATCCACTAGAAGCCAAAAAACCTTAGGAAGTTATAACTTTTGATTTCAATCTTAGAATCATGCATGGTTACAGTTGTTGGAAAGATCTCGGTGAGATGAACTCGTCTACGAGATTCATTGGAAGAGATGAAATGATAAAAAGAGGAATTTTCAACATCCCACCAACCTAAGAGAGGGTTAGGGGGTTGGGTGTGTTACTTAATGGTATCATACAAGAGTTCAAACTATAGGCTTGAATGGGTCGCCAAGGCCCCTTGAAACTATTTAAGAAAGTTTTTAATGTTGTTTAGCATTCATGTTTTAAATTGTTAATAATATTTGTTGTTTCATCACATTGGACGTACTGAAAGGAAACAAAGGTTAATGGTACAACATAGTATGGACGACACCTCACACCTCAAATATGAGGAATATGATGGTCAAAGAGACAGAGAAACACCTCTAAATTTGATGGCCACTATTAGAAGTATGAAGGTAGACAATGAGAGACCCATGAGAGCTCAGGCCAAACAAGAAGAGTTGAATGTAGGGTTATTGCATAGCTTGTCATAAATTCAAAAACATTTGCAGTAGGGTCCCAGTAATGTTGAGTTACAATAGTCAGAAAATTTGAAGAACCCTTCAGATGCCCCAAGGCATGGGCCAAGCCATATTAATGTGGGAATAAGTTCTTCTAGAAAGAGGCATTAGGATGCCAAGAAGGGTAGATCTAGTGGAAGCATATCCACAGATTCATCTAACATGAATACTACTTTGTTAGAGTAGTCCAGTAGTGGCATTGAGTCAAGTTTCCCTAAGAAGAAAAGGAGGAAGAATTCTCAGAGTTCTCCGACTAAATAATTAAAGAAGGCTAAGCCACCTACCTTTGATGGATCTGCAAATATACTTCAGAAATAACAAAAAATAAACCAAACCATTCACCAATAATGAACACAAGAAATAGACAAAACCCTTGAGGTAGGGTAACACCATATATTAATTCTTATGGAAGGATTAAACTCCTCAAGCAATATTTGCTTGTACAATAACAATATAATTCATTATGTTTCAATACATTACTTACACTTCTTTATATAACACTCTTTATCTCCTAAGAATCTTCTAGAGAGCCTTCTCACATTTATTATATTTAACTACCATAATGGGTCTTATTTAATAAAATAGTGGACCTAGTCCACCTTACATTGAATGGCTTCGAATAATAATGCATAACCACATTCCCATCGGGTACCTCCATAGGTACCCCATTTTACCTCCCTAGCTATACTATGTTCCATCCCCCTTCACATATTTCATCCTAAAAACACATGAGGAAACCATACAATATGACTGACTAAGAAATGTATCCAACTGGTAACAAGTACGACCATCCATCCATTCTAATGGAAATCAAACATGATGTCCAACTACTGCCTTGCCACCATGATCTTTCTCCGCATCATGCTGGGGTTGCTATGGGATGGTTTATCTAGCTCGATGTTTTCTTGCAGTGCTATTAGTCCTCCATGTACCTCTTGATCAGTTTCTTGTCTAGTTCCTTGCAGTGCATAAATGTGTTGATGCCCACGCCCTTGCCTTGATGACTTTTGTTTCTCTATATGGTGTGGATGACAATATACAACAATTGTAGGAATCTGTTATTTTTTCTTCAAATGTAAACACATTGTTCCTTTGAGTCAATGACCTCCTTAGATTTCTTATTGTGTCCTTCCTGTGGTTTTGCTTCATCTCCTTTTGTAGACTCTGCCTCTGATTCAACGTTAGACTCATAAATAAATTTTTTGATGGCCTTTGTGGGCCCATCTTTCTTACTAAGAGACACATCCTACAATGTGATTTTATTTTTCTTGTACCACAACTTCAAAAACTTCTTTTTCACATTAATATTAATGGCACCCACTGATTCTATCCAAGGATATCACAAAACAATATCCACACCATCCATATCCATAGCATAAAAATATGAATGCAACAGCCATGGTAATATTTAAATCTTTAAATACTAGAATATTTTTACCCTCAACGTGTGTGCTTTGAATATTCTTTGCAAGAACTTGCATTCTACTAACCAACTGGATGTTAATAAAATTATGCATGCAACTAGGGTTGATAGAAACAATGATATTTTCTTTATGAATACATCCATGAACCTGTAATATAGAATTTCCAAATGAAAATAAACCCTTGGTGCTCTTTGTATCCTATTTTTCAACATGAGACCACCTATCAAAAAATACGTTTTCAAATTCTTTATCATAAATCTCCATCATCTTGACCTAGTCCAATGATTGCCACCATGTTCCAACATCGTCTCTAAGATAAACGAATAAAGAAAATCTCCACTTCTCTTTCTATTCTGACTTGTGGGCCTTTAGGAATTATTCAATACTAGGACCATCATCTTTACCTGTAAAAAATAGCTTGTTTTCCATAACCCAAAAAGAAAACTAGGGGTTTTAAAAATTAACTTATAGTGCAATTTGTGTGGCTTTTTCTGAAAAAACCCTGAAAAATTGCCAAATTTAAAATGACGATAAATTCACTTGCCGGACTCTGTTTCAGATGTTTTTTTTATTTTAAATTCGGTATTTTGCCGAGAGTAATTCAAATATCCAATTATTGTCTACAAATTATGAGCAAATATTTTTAGAACTGAGTCTGAAGTGCGTTGCCCCCTTTTTTCCTTCTAAAAAATCTACAAAATGAATCAAAATTTTCTTCCCTTCTTTGGCCAAGGAAAGTGATTTGATACCAATTTTTAATTACCTGAATATATCTACAAATACACTTCATAAATAACCAAGAATAAACCAAACCATTCTCTAATAATGAACACAAGAAATGGACAAAACCCTTGAGGTAGGGTAACACCATATATTAATCCTTATGGAAGGATAAAACTCCTCAAGAAATACTTGCTTGTACAATAGAAATATTCTTCACTATGCTTCAATAGATTGATTACACTTCTTTATATAGCACTCTCTATCTCCTAGGAACCTTATAGAGAGCCTTCTGACATTTATTATATCTAACTAGCATAATGGGTCTTATTTAATACAATAATGTACCTAGTCCACCTTACATTGAATGGATTCCACTAATAATACATAACCACTTTCCCATTGCGTACTTTCCTAGGTACCCCATATTACCTCCCTAGGTATAATAGAATTTGAATGGAGGAGATTCAATTTGGTGGGAGGACCTCAAGTAGATCAAGGGATTAAAGGAAACCAAACCGACCTAGAAACAATTTGATAAATACTTTAGGAAGGTTTACCTATCATAGAAATATTATGATGACAAAATTAAGGAATTCCATGAGCATAAGTTGGGACAACTTACCATGGATTAATACAATAAAATTTTTATGGAGCTATTTAGGTATGTCCCTTACCTCAAGGATGGGAAAGTGAGAGTGCAACGTTTTCTCAGTGGATTGCCACAATCTTACCAAGACGGGATTGAGTTTGATAAACCCAAGACATTGGAGGACACTATTCGAAAGGCCAAGTGTTACTATGATACATATAGGCATAAGAAATATCTTTCAAAAGATTGGAAAATGAAGGACAAGAGTGGATTCCAGAAGAATGGATTAAAGTCCTTTTCACATAAGAATCCAAGGAAGGGTTCATAGTTTGGTCAACCAAGTAGAAGTGTGCATCAATATAATTTTCCATTTCAAAGTGGAAATAGGCCAGTAAAGAAGACAGGAGAAAAAGTAGAGGAACCAAGGAAAGGGCCTCTACAGTGTTGGGGTTGTGGAGAACCACACCTATTGAGGGATTGTCCCCAAAGACATCATGACACTAGGAAGGTGTGTAATGTACAAGAGGAAACTACAACTAATGATGTGGTTAGAAGTGTGCCAAGGATATATGCAGCTGTGGAAAATTGACAAGCAGACCACCAAGATTCTATGGTGGAGATGGAATGTATAATTTCCAAGAAACTTGTTTCTATTTTAATTGACCCTAAATCTAATATTGGTTATGTCTCACCTCAAGTTGTTGAAGCATGTGCTTTACAAAGGAAGAAACATGCAAGAACATGGTTGGTTCAATTAGCCACTAGAACACAGAGGAAAGTGGTTGAGGTGATTGAAGTCTATCCAATTGAAATGAATGGATTGTAGACTCATGAAACCTTGAATATTCTACCCCTAGGCTCATATTATGTGTTGTTGGGTATGGATTGGCTAGTGGAAAAATTAAATTGTTATGAGAAGGTTTTGGAATGTGAAGATAATGAGGGCAATACAAGAATTTTGAAAGGCATTCATAAGACATTTTCAATAAGGAAAATATCGGCGTTGCAAATTAAGAAGTTTAGTTGAAAAGGGTGTCCCTTGTATGCTATACAAGTACTTAACACAACACAAAGAAAGGGAATGAAGGCCGAAGATCACCTTGTGTTGTGGGAATTCAAAGATGTATTTCCATAGGAGGTACCTAGACTACCTCCAATGATACATCTTGATTTCTCAATATATCTTGTACTTTGAGTGGTAGCGACATCAAAACTACCTTACAGGATTAACACACTAGAATTGGTGGAGTTGAACGTGCAATTGAAGGAAGTGTTGGATAAAGGTTACATTAGGATGAGTGTATCCCCATGGGGAGCACTAGCCCCATTTGTAAAGAAGAAGGATGGTACCTTGAGACTATGCAGTGACTATAGGTATTTGAACAAGATGACCATCAAGAACAAGTTTCCTTTTCCTATGATAGATGATCTCTTTGACTGGCTCAAAGGAGTTGCAATTTTCTCAAAAATCAGTTTGAGGTTAGGATATCACCAAGTCAAAATCAAGGATGAGGACATCCAAAAGACAAACANTATGTACACTATGAGTTTGTAGTGGTTCCACTTGGACTCACAAATGCACCAACCACATTCATATGTTTGATGAATAGTGTGCTCAACATGTATCTTGACAAGTTTGTCTTGGTATTTGTGGATGAAATTTTGGTGTATTCCAAGAATAGAGAAGAACATGAAGAAAGTCTTAGAATGGTGCTAAAAGTACTTAGAGAACACTAAATGTATGCTAAGTTCATCAAGTGCGATTTCTTCCAAAAATAAGTCTAGTATTTAGGCCATGTAATCTCAATAGAAGGAGTGGTAGTGGATCTCAGAAAGATCAAGGAAATCATGGATTGGTTTTCCCATATGAATGTAATGGAATTAATATTCTTCATGGGGTTGGATAGATATTACAGAAGGTTCATAAAAGGATTTCCAAAGATTGGTAATCTTATTACTTCATTGAAAACAAAGGGGAAGAAATTTGTATGGTCACCAAAGTGTGAAGATAGCTTCCAATAGTTGAAGCACCTTTTGACCAATGCCCATGTTCTAAATATTGTAGACCCATAAAATGATTTCTTGGTTTGCATTAATTCTTGCAAGGAAGGACTAGGAGGAGTTATTATTCAAGACAAACAAGTGATTTTCTATGAATCATGGAAGTTGAATGAGCATGAGCAAAAGTATGTCACCCATGATGTAGAGTTGGCAACAATTGTGCATGCGTTGAAGATGTGGAGACATTACTTTCTCGGGAGAAGGTTTATCCTAATGATATACCATTGTGGTATGAAGCACCTATTCAACTAGCGAAGGTTGAATTTCTAGACAAGCTAGGTGGATGGTGCTGATAAGTGAGTTTGATTTCAAAATTAAACACATCAAGGGAAAATAAAATAGAGTGGCAGATGCACTTAGTTGAAGTGTGTAGATAGTACACTTAGCAACAACAAGTGTGGGAGAGTATGATATCAAGCATAGGATTAGAACCCTCTTACAAGAAGATGATTTCTTCAATAAAGTCATAAAAGGGTTACAACAAGAACCCAAGGAAAATAAATATGAAGCATACTAACTTGAGGATGATACTCTGTTGTTTTATAACAACATGATATATGTGCCTAATTTAGTAGATTTGAGGCATTTGATTTTGGATGAGTTCCATAAAACACCATATGTAGGTCACCCTGGTTATCAAAAGATGGTAACAACAATAAGGCAGTTGTATTATTGGCTTGGAATGAAGAAGGACATTTCCAAGTACATTGAAAAGTGCTTAGAGTGCCAACATGTGAAGGTTGAGCACAAACATCTTGCAGGTCTATTACAACCTTTACCTATTCTAGAATGGAAGTGGGGGACTATCTCCATGGATTTTATTAATGGGTTTCCAAAGAAAGTAAAACAACATGATCTAATCATGGTTTTATTAGAAAATCTTAGCAAGGAAACTCATTTTATTCCCATTAAGTCTACTTTTAAGGCCACAGATGTTGCTAATGTTTTTATAAAATAAATTTTCAGATTACATGGTTTACCTAAGACCATAATATTAGATAGAGATTCCAAGTTCACCTCAATTTTTTGGAAAATCTTGTTTGCAGACTTGGGAATGCAATTGGCATTTAGCACAACCTACCATCCTCAAACAAATGGTTAGACTGAAAGAGTGAAAAGAGCGTTAGAGGACATTTTGAGGATGCATGTTATGCATTAACCCAAGAAGTGGGAAGAGTATCTACCTTTGGTAGAGTTTTCCTATAATAATGGTTACTGAGAATAATTGAAGATGAGCATGTTTGAGGTTTTGTATGGCATGAAATGTAGAGTTTCAATCAACTAGGACAGTCCAATGCATATAATCATACTTGAACCATAATTGTTGAAGGAGATGGAACATGCCATGGTTCATATAAGACAAAATTTGAAAGTCTCCCAAGACATGCAAAAGAGCTATGCAGACAACAAGAGAAATAATAAAGAGTTCAAAGTGGAAGGTCATGCGTATCTCTAGGTGAAACCAAAGAAAAGTTCCCTAAGAATGGGAATGTGTGCTAAGTTGAAACCTCAATATTTTGGACCATTTGAAGTACTAGAGAGAGTGGGGCCTGTAGCATACATACTTTCATTACCACCTACTGTTAAATCTCATAATGTGTTCCATGTGTCTTTGTTAAAGAAATAAGCACATGATTTTAATCATGTTATTGATTGGATTGTGATACAGGTGGAACCAGAGGGAGAATTCCAGTCCAAACCTCAATGCATCGTGGACAAGAAAGAAACAATGTGAACAACAAGATTTTTGTGGGGTGGTTTGTTTTGAGGATTCAGAGGATCCACAGTATTGATTATCGGAGGTCGACGTTTCAATTCCATATCAGGACCCATCATCAGGACATCTAAGCTTGGGTAAAGAAAAATATGAAGAGCGTAGATAAATAGTGAATTAGCAAGAGGTGGAGACGTCTGAAGTCTAGGGTCGGCTCTAAAAATCTAGAAGTGTTTTAATTTAAAGAGTTTTAGGGTTTTAATAAATTATTAATTAAATAGTTGTATTAATGTAATGATAAATTACTTTATTAATTGTATTAATTGTTATTAATGTAATGATAAATTTTTTATAATGATTTATAATTCTTATTTTATCATTAAATGGTAAGTTTTATAATTGTTTTAATACAATTTTAATAAAGTAGTTGTATTAATGTAATGATAATTAATTGGTTATTAATAGTACTAATTTATACATTGTATTATATGTTATTAATGTGATGATAATAAAATTTTTATTCAATAATTTATTTTTATTCAAGGTTGTTTTTAATTTGTAAAAAGGGGGGGGGGTGAGTTACAATGAGCTTAGGTTTTTAGGGTTAAAATGTAACCTACCTTGTGTGTCTATCTTGGATTAGAGGAATCCAGTTTCCGCTAATTTCTAGGCCATTGTCTCTATTGAGGTTGTTAGGGTGTTTAAGGATTTCAATAGCTTCTTTGATTCTGCGTTTGAAGAAGTGATCTTCTTTGGCTAAGATTTTCGTGTCTTTGAGGCGTATGTGGTGTTTGGATGAGAAAGAGTGTTTGAATAAACCAGAGGTATGGGTACGCTCATTTTTGATATCTGCTCCATGTTATTTGATCCTAATTTGAAAGGACTGACCAATTTATCTTATGTAGCATTTACCACAGGAGCATTCTATTTTGTAAACTCCTTTACATTTCTTATGGTCAGGTTCATATTTAACTGATTTCATTTTTTGTTTGATGGCTTCTGAGGGTTTAAAGGAGGTCTTAATCTCTTTCTTTCTTAGTACATTGACAATCTTATTAGTTATTCCTTGGATATAGGGAAGGCAGGCTGTAGTACCAGGGGGTTGGTTGTTAGGTGGTTTAGGTCTATTCTTTACTCTATCTAGGGATTTGTTTATCATTTTATTGATGTCTTTGTCCTTATTGAGGATTCAAAGGATCCACAGTATTGATTATCGGAGGTCGACATTTCAAGTCCATATCAGGACCCATCATCATGACATCTAAGCCTGGGTAAAGATTAATATGAAGAGTGTAGATAAATAGTGAATTAGTGGGAGGTGGAGAAGTTTGAAGTCTAGGGTCGACTCTAAAAATCTACAAGTGTTTTAATTTAAATATTTTTAGGGTTTTAATAAATTATTAATTAAATAGTTGCATTAACGTAATGATAAATTACTTTATTAATTTTTATTAATGTAATGATAATTTTTTTATAATTTATAATTTATTTTTATAATTATTTTAAATTCTTATTTTATCATTAAATGGTAAGGTATATAGGTGTTGATAGATCCTATCCATTCATTGAAGGATGGTGAGTAGAGGTCTAGAGTGAAGTCCATAGGATGGGCCAATGATGAAAAGGGGCATAAGATTAAATGAAAACCATTGATTGACAAGGAGGTGAGATAAAATATCAATTGTTGACTAGTGTAGGTGCCACCTAGTCCACCTCAGGAAAGCTTGAAAGTGTGGAAGTTAGTCGTCGTGTGGGTAAGAGGTGCATACATAATTGTATATTTAAATATCGAAGATAGAGAGCCATTGGTCTCGGGGATTAAACCCACTAGTGAGATCGTCATCAAAACTTGTTGGTTGGGGTAACTCATGACTCCTGTGGAGTAGAACCCCAACGACGAAGAAGACAGGACCAAGTGATCGAAGCCATCGATCCAGAGAGACAAAGGAAATGGTGTCAGGTGTCACGATAGATATTAAGTTAATTCCATGTAGGATGGCACAAGTGGCAGAGAGCCACATGGCAGTGAGGTGGATTATCCACTAGAATCCATAAAACTTTGGGAAGCTATAAATTTCGATTCTGATCTTAGAATCGAGCATGGTTATAGTCGTTGGAAATATCTCGATGAGCTAAACTCGTCTACGTGATTCATTGAAAGAGATGAAATAATCAAAGGAAGAGGAATTTTCAACATCCCACCAACCTAAGAGAAGTTTAGGGGGTTGGGTGTGTTACACTACCTCTACACTTGTTGTGGATACATTCCACTTGCTCCATTTTTATTTTTCCTACCATCATTATCTGCTCAAATAACAAACTAAATGACCTCTAATGTAGGGATCCAAAAATCAACTAGATGAGAGCCCAGGTCACCGTTCTAAGAGCTCGCTTAAAAATTAACAAAGCAAGGTTTCCATCTAACATAGCTATCATGTGAACACTCTATCTGAGGCTATCAACATCTAGCTTGTCCCCTTGGAAAATGTCATGTAAATGCCAATATTGGAGCCAAAGACCCTCTTAACTCTCAATGTATTCATCATAAGCACTTCCATTTCCATGCTTGCTTAGCCATTATTTTGCAAGAACCAGAGTGTGCTCGACAAAGAAGGTAAAGCTCAAACTTGGAAAATGGAGGACAAGCCATGATGACTTCTATCTTGCCCCACCTTCTCACCTACCTCTTCACACTCTTCAGAATAACCAGATATTACCTCAACCTCCAAACACTTGTCAACTTCATGGATGCTTCTCCCTGTAACCACATTTAAGGAATTGACCATAAAATTTTACCCTTAAATTTTTACCCATTTTAAAATAATCTAGATCATTAAAATTTTGAAAAAAATAAAATAAATCAAAATAAAACTTTAACTCATCATAAAAAAAAATAAAAAAAAATATAGTAAATAAAATTAAAAGTTAAAAAAAAACCAATCACCTTACAATATATCAACCATAAATAATTACCCCTTTGTAAATTTTTCTGTCATAAATTCACGGTTCTTTCATCTACCCTTCCTCAGCTTTCCAATTCATTAAAAGTTAGAAATCTTTGACTTCATTTGCATCTATACAGTTTCATAGTCTGTTTATTTCTTTCCGAAAGATTGAACTGTTCGTACCCGAACAAAAAAAATTCGTAAGGAAGTTGCTATTCACCAATTTTGTTAATTAGAACCAAGAGATCTCATAGGAAAGATGGCCGAGCAGTTCAAGGCGTAGCATTGGAACTGCTATGTAGGCTTCTGCTTACCGAGGGTTCAAATCCCTCTCTTTCTGTTTCTTCACCCTACTGTTCGATTCTCATCCATTGTTTTTCTAATCGATTGAATCCCAATAGGATGTCTTAATTCTGGGATCAATCTCCTTCTATTTGTGATATAGAAAATAGAATGAACATTGGTTGGTGGTATGGGAAAGGTAAAGACCATTTGAAGAAGCAATAAAAGTATCGTGGATAACAAGTAAGGTACAGAAGGATTATAAAATGTCCCCTTCGGGGAGGGGAAAAAGAAGGGAGAAGAACAAAATTTCCAGATGTCCAGCAACCCAAACCCTCCTTTTCATTTCATTCTCGATTCAAGCTTGACGAGAATAATACGCTACGGCCAACAATTCATTAATCTTCAAACTAATCCATTTACTATCTATTATTTGATTGATGAATCCTTTATATTGTAACGAATGGAAAGTCAAATGATTTGGCAATTTATCCCTCTGGAACAGATCTAGATTCTTCCTAATAATAGCTCTCAATCTTTGTTGATCTCTTATAGTAATAACATCTTGAGGTTTGCAAGGGTAACTTGGTATATCTACCATATGGTCATTGACCCGGATATGTCCATGATTAACTAATTGTCTAGCACCCGGAATGGTGGGAACCATACTTAAAATAAAAACTCTAACATTATAATTAATTAGGTATGATCTTATTCTTATTTTGTTCTTGTTAAAACAGGATGATGAGGATGATGATTCACCTAGATTTCTATTTAACATGAAATTGACAAACTCTATATGTGAACCATCTTTCCCTTTCCATAAAAAAATAATTTTTTATTTACACAAATAAATGAAGAATTTATATATACATTATCTATCATTAATGATAAAGTTATTATTTTATGATAAAGTTATTATTTATAGGGCATAAATGTAAAGTTTAAATTATTATTTACAGGGCATAAATGTAAAGTTTAAATTTCTTTTATTTCATATTATATTAAATGAATATTTATTTAATAAAAAAATATTTTAAATCTTAAAATGAATACTTAGTGTATAAAAAGTACATTTTAGAATAAAGTGGTGAAGATGTAAAACATCCTTCATTAGTAAAAACTCACTAAATATAATATCTAAAAATAATAATAAATGATTACTTTT
>JASDQU010108679.1:19863-34511 GCA_032191745.1 Picea mariana | reverse complement strand
GAGTGTGACTTCCTCATCTTCCTCTACACCATTGGAATGATGAAACCCTAAAATGCATTGGAAACACCCTTGGGAGATATATAGATAGATCCATTCCAAAAGAAGGAATGTTTGCCTATGATAGGATATGCATAGCAGTGGACCTAGAGAAAGGGATTCCTGAATAAATCTTTTTAACCTTGGACAATTGGAAACATGAATGGACTTTGTATTCCAAACATCTACCCTTCAAATATAAAGTTTTCCATGAATATGGCCACATTGAAAAAAAATGTAAGAAGGTGACACAATTGGTACCCCCATTGCAGGAAAAAGTGGAGCAATGGAAAATTGTAAGAAGACAGATGATCTCCAAGCAAGTGGCCCCAGAAAATAATTTGAAATAATCTCCTTCTTGATCAAGCCAAGGGGTAGGCACAGGATCTCAAGTTGGAAACCAACCCAAACAACAAGCTCAACAAAAATCAATTCTAGCCGACCCGACTACCCATGGAATGCCAACAAAATATCTAAACAAAAATATGTTTCTAAAGTCAAACAAATATAAAATTATTTTTCATGAAGAATCCATAATAACACTAGAGAGGATGGGGTTGGGGTCCTCAAAGCTTATCATTTCTGAACCTATACTATTAGAAATTCCTGAGTTCAACACTCCAAACAAAATTCAAGAAATTTTGGAAGGGGAATCCTTATTGGGATACAAAGAGCCCCTAATATTTAGGGAAGAGACAAGAGAATGGATTCGATAGAAAAAAAATCAGGCACGAGAATGAAAACAAGAAAAAAATCTTAGTCATGGGAGGATGTGGAGAAAGAGTGGGAAGAATTAGATGAGAGACTACCCAAGAGATCTAGAAGAAAGACAACCAAAACAATCAGAAAATAAGTTTCCACTAGGGACAAAGTTCTGGGAACCTAGTTGACCCTAGATAAGAATATAGTTATGGTTTCTAGGATAATTCAAAACTCAATTTCTCTAACACCATCTCAAGCTAGTACCCTAAACTCTCATAATAAATAATGAAAATTCTCTCATGGGACTATTGATGGTCAGAGAAAAAATTCAAAGAATAAGTGTTGAGAGATCTCATTCGAATAGAAAATCCCCAAATCCTCCTCCTCCAAGAGGAGAATATGGAGGCTTCAAAAGATATCTAATTACAAAAAACATAATGGCGAGTTAGCGAAGGCATTGCTGTCAACTTGCGAGGAGCCTCAAAGGGACTCTACACTATATGGAACAATTCCTTTTTGAATTTGTTAAACTATTTTAATACTCAACATTGGATTATTATTATTTTTATTCATATATAGTTAGAAAATAAGTTCAGTCTTGTTAATGTTTACATGCCAATGACTTATAGAGAAAAAAAATGTAGTTGTGACTCTCTCTTATCCGTCCACAATTTAGAAGAATCCAAGAACACCATAATAGGAGGTGACTTTAATGCCACTTTGAATAACAAAGCAAAAAGAGGGGGCAACATTGTTCTACATCCTTTCTATGATAGGTTGGAGGATTTGATGGTTCAATGGGACCTTATTGACATCAAAACCCTCTAATTTTACCTAGTCCAATAAAAGGATTGGGCTAGGGCATGTTGTAGCAAGGCTAGATCATATTTTGATGCATAGTGATATTTTTTTCTCAAGAATTCATTATCTTTTCAAAAATTATTTCCTCTGCCACATCGGATCACAAACCAATATTGATTATCCTTGAGGAATCCCTTGACTATGCCCCCCTCCCTTTCAGATTCAACCCTTTGTGGCTACATGAGGAAATGGAATTAGAAGTTATCTCTAAGGCCTTGTGTACGTGGATAGTGGGATCCCCTATCTACATTTGGAAGCAGAAGATAAAATCAATGAAAGCGACACTTAAAATTTGGGTTAAGCACTCATACATGTCTCCTATTTTAGAAAAAATAATCTCTCCTATCACAAATTTATATGGTATAAGCACAACTAGAAGAGGGTCACGTGATGGAAGATCTACATTCGAGAGAAAATAAAATCTATCAAAACCTGCATAAGGCCCTAAGATCAGAGGAAGAAATTTGATGGCTTAAGTCAAGGAGACTATGGTTAAAATTAGGAGATCGTAACACAACCTTCTTTCATTTCCAAGAAAAAAAGAGAAGGAAAAGTAACAATGTCAAAAAAATATCCATAGAAGATGGAATCAAGGTAACAATTTTTGAGGAAATTAAAATCAATAACCAAAGTTTTTTTCAAAATTTTTACTCAGAACAAGAGGGAGTAGACCCAAAAATCATAATTGATTTGGTAGGAAACATCCCTTCACTGGTCTACATAGAGGACAATGAAAAAATAATGGAACAAATTGAATAATTCGAAGTAGTTAAAAGCAGTCTGGAGTCTTGATTCGAATAAAGCACTAGGACCATATGGTTTCACCATCCACTTTTATGAGCTTGTTGGGACCTAATTAAATATGATTTTATTTGAATTATAAGATATGTACATAAATCATTCATGTTAGGGGGCAACACAAACTCTTCTTTCCTAGCCCTAATCCAAAAGTAGGCAAACCCGTATTCATTTGATATATTTCAACCCATCTCACTATGTAATGCATCATACAATATAATGATAAATATTATGGAAAACAAACTATGAAAAGTGCTCCCAAAGATAATTTCTTAAAAACAAGGGGGGTTCATGCATAGAATATAGATAGTTGACAATATTATTATAGTTCAAGAGACAATTCACACCAACATAGAAAATAAGGAGAAAGGCATGGTAATCAAAATTGACATGGCAAATTCCTTTGATCGGGTGAGGCACTCTTTCCTTTTAGATTTAATGCACAAATTTGGTTTTAGTCCCTTAGCCATTATATGGATAGATGTATGCATTAGCACACCGTGGATCACCCCTCTAGTGAATGGTAGGATGATCCCCTTCTTTTAGATCAATAGAGGTCTTAGGCAAGGTTTCTGCCTCCTCCCTATGGTATATATTCTGATGGATGAAGCTCTGAGTAGAAAGCTAGAACAAGAAAGAATATAGTAGGACAACATAATGGGACACCAACCTTTGGAGAACTACCTAGATCTTTCATTTCTCAAAATCTGGATGAAGGAAAAAAAATATATACACTCTCCATGACATATCCAAATGGTCCCAAAATTCAAAAGACTGGTTGGAATGAATATAATCTAAACATCAATACACATTAAGAATTAATATAATCCAACAAAATTGTATAACAATCACTAAATAATTATACATATCACTAAAATAAAATTAACACAATAACACTTAAGTTCCTTTTCTATAAAGCAATTACATCTTCTAAACACATCACTGCTTCCTTTCCTTCTTTCCTATAAACAATTCATAACTTTTTTTTTCATTTTATTTTAACAATTATAATTTTTCTCTTTAATATAACTTGAAATATTTTGTTAATTTTTTTTTCATTTTATCTTCACAATTATAATTTTTTTCTTTAATATAACTTGAAAATATATTTTGTTTGGAAAATTATAAATATATTGAATCATTCTAAATAGATTAAATAAATAGATTAAATACATTGAATATTAAAATGAAGATAAATTCCCTCTTACATATAATGAATAATGATTGGAAAACTCTCTTGAAAATATATAATGAATAATGAATGGGAAACTCTCTTGAAAATATGAATACAATGAATGAGAAAATCTCTTAGAAATATTTGAGAGAGAACACTTAAAATAATGTAATCTTACATATACATGAAAGTAAAGCAATGCGACCTTTTTTCTTAAATAATCCAATAAAAAGAAAAAAACACACACTGTGAAGATAACGAGGACGATTTCGAACCATGAAATTTACATGGTGTGATTATACTTTCTTATGTATTGATTAGTTTTTATTATATTTAACATGAGAAGTATGTTGTTTCTATTAAAATAATTAAAAAATAAGAGAATTATTATTATGGTAAAATATTATATTATTAATACAAATGTATTTTATTAAAGAAAAATGATTTTTTTTATAAGAAATAAGGATTGTAGTTTTTTCTTTTCAAATTTACAATGTAAAATATAAAAAAAAAAGGATTGGTTCATTGTAAAGCAAATAAACATTATAGTATGTGATAGGTCATTGTAATGCACTCTTCTGCCTTTGCTTTGTTTGTAGAACTTACTCTTTTATATTGTTAAGCTATGGAATAGAAAACCATTATAATAAGAATGTGATGTCTTTTTGTCATGACGGTTGAGATTTGATCACTTCTTGATTGTCGTTAAAAATAGGATTAGGGTTTTTGTATGCCCCAACTCCTT
Source organism: Picea mariana (assembly GCA_032191745.1). NCBI lineage: Eukaryota > Viridiplantae > Streptophyta > Pinopsida > Pinales > Pinaceae > Picea > Picea mariana. The sequence continues at coordinate 30,195 of JASDQU010108679.1, read as the reverse complement.
ATTAATATTAGAGTATTCAACCTTCTATAACATTTTTGAAAGTTTATAGGGGACTAGCTTCACATGTGTGAGCAATGAGCATTGACATGACATTCACTTGGCACTGTGGTGGTTGTTAAAGTAAGGGTTAAATTGTTGTGGGCATAATTTTTTCATATAAACTCTAATTGAGGTGCTCTTTGGACCATTAGAAAGCTCTTGTCAAGGATAATAATGTGGCAAAAGGGATATGCTATTTTGACCAAGTTTTGACATAAAAACATTATTTGAGCCCTCATACATGAAATTTATAGTACCTAGTGGGAATCAATATGAATTCCAAAAATGCCCCCTTGTTGTCAACAATGTTGATTCTTCACCCTAGAAAAAACCAAAAATTATCAACTTGAGCCTTTTACTGCACCTATGGGTGTGTCGACAAAAGACTAGACAAAGTTGGATAGGAAGGAAAAGAGCACAATCTGATTGTGTCTTCCAGATTCAAAGTTATTGAATGTCTCAGGAGAAGATACAACCAATGCATTATGGGATAAGTTAGGGGATCTGTATCAGTCTAAGTCCCCAGTAATTTTTTTTTTCTATGGAAGAAGTTGTACCTATTGAGGATGAATGATGGAGACTTGATGGCAGATCATGTAAATTCCTTCAATACCATGGTAAGTCAATTGTTGTATGTCAACATTAAAATTTCTAATGAATATAAGAGTGTTAGTTTACTATGTTCCTCACCATATTTGTTGGATAGTTTAGTTGTAGCTACTATGAGTAATGCAACCACATTAAAGTTTGATGATGTGGTTTCATCCTTGTTATCGAAAGAAATGAGGAGCAAAACCATGGATATTCATAGCACAAATTCCTTATTTGTGAGAGGATGTTCCCTAGATAGAAATTAAAATAAGTCCTCGAGTGGGATATCTAAATATAGAGGTAGATATAAATCTCCAGGAAAATGCTTAAGAAAATTCTAGAAATGTGGTAAAATTGGGAATTACAAGAAGGAATGTAGATCTAAAAGTGTTGACAGAGGGAAGGGATCTAATGGTGTTCCTTCCATAGATGGAAAAACCTCCTCATATGAAGGAGGGGATGTGTACTTGGCTTCTTCAAGCACACATGCACATCATGTTGTATGGATGATTGATTCACGTGCTTCTTTTCATATGACTCCCAATAGGGAGTGGTTCTGTGAAAATGAAAAGTATAATGGAAATGATGTTTTCCTAGGGGATGAATTGATAGATAGAATTATAGGATGGGAAATATTCAAGTTGCTACTCAAGGATGGAGGGATTTGTAAAGTCCCCAAACGTTATGACTAAAAGCGAAACAAGTGCATTTTTTTTTTCTTTTGTGTAGGGAGGAAGGCAACGACGACACATTTAACCACACAACCTAATGATGAGCACACACACACACAGATCAGGCAACAAACAACACTGACTCAACTCACTCGCACAATGAGAAACTGGGTGAAACATGCGTAACCCAAAAGATAGAAACGACTATCCACTCGACACAAACATGAAAAAGCATTCAAGATAAAGGACAACATCCACAACCTAGACATAATGGCCTCGACGACCAGGAACTAGAACCTCTATGGCACACAACCAAATGCATGGAGGCATTACAACCCAAGCACCAACAACAACTACAATGATCAACAACACCCACCATGGGAAGCACAAACTCTAACCAAGTTATCATTCACCTCTATCCAATAGGGTGCGCCATGATCCCCTCATCAGGAATCATGCCGTCCCCAGGTGATAGGTGTGACAATAACCCATACGCAACATAAAGCCTATCTGGACCAAGGAATCGAGGAAAATCCAATGTTCTAGGAGTCGAAATAACTGACAAGAAGACTACACCCATGCCCCCAAGCAATGGGTCGAAAATACGCATAAGACATTGCTCGAAATAAATTGTGCCACTAACCAAAGGGTTTCTTATTTCCTCATGAGGCCTTTCTTAGTGGGCTCCTTTTATGGCGCAACATCCTATAGATTTCATTAACCATCATAAAAACTATTCAAGCACACAATAATCGACCGATCTAAAATTTAAACACAACAATCTTCAAGGAATGAAATACTCTTTCAATTAAAAAGGGGGGTTTTATAATTCACTGAATCAACACTTTTACCCTTCTAGTTCAACACTAACAAGGAAGCCATAAACCCTAGAATGTAAAACTTCTACAGATTTATTATTTTAATCATAATTTAAGACTAGTCAATAATCGATAAGGATTCCCAACTTTACTCAAGGAATAATTTTTTCTAACTTATGAGTTGAAAATACACTACCGACTACAACATTAGGAAGAATAGATTAGCCACTAAAAATAAATCATTAATAAAGGCCAGCACACGCGGAAGATGCATTTAAAAATTATAGTTACAACCAAGCACCATACAAGGTATAATTTAATCTCCATTCCATTCCATGTATATGTATATTAATTTCGACATCCAATCACTGTATATATCAAGTGTATAACAATGCTAACTAATATGATATATGAAACTGACATCTATCAATATCTGATAATGACATCAATTAATAAAATAATTGCTAAATGTTGTCATAAAAGAAATAGATGTAAGTGAGGTGGCGGTGTAGATGTAAAGTAGGAAATATAAAATTGATGTTATAAAGAGGGGTTCACTGCCAGTCACTGCCAAAAGAGTGCTACCAGATAAAACACTGTCGTAACATTAGCTGGGTAACAAATGGGTAAACGGTGTTGCCATAAAAAAACAAGATTCGTTGCCATAAAAAGAATAACTCTGTCACAAGGAATTCAATGTGTTTAAAAGATAACACAATCCCATATAAAAAGAGGATTCCTGTCATTCATATCAAGGAAATGATGAAACCAATAGAAATGCTGGCTAACATTAAAGGTAACTCTGTCTATCTTCACAAAAACGCTGAGATTAAAACACAGGTATTTTTCCAGATTAAACACAGGACTTGACACGAGTAAAAATGCCATCCATAATGATTTAATGATATCCCTGGGTGCTATAAGATATGTTGTCAACCATCTTTAAAAATGAAGGGATACTGCTATCTAATTCAATCACTGAGAGACTATTGTCCAATAAATCCACTAGCACCACAATCAGTTCGAAATTACCGAAGTAATTATCTAAGTGAAGGAATAGGAATTCGCTGCGTTGTAGTTGCGCTACAACTAAGGATAGAGTTAAATCTCTGTGTAAGTTTTAAATTTAATTTTAGATAGCATTATAATAGTGATAGCCATCCTCCTCACAATATAACTATCACTACTAAATACATCACGGTGATAGCCAAAGAGGGACTGGAAAACATTTAACAGAAATGCAGAATACAATTAAAATGCAGGCATATAAAAACAAAACTGGAATTTAAAGAAGCCATGGATAGCATCCTTCTGCGGTCAATTAAATGTTAAAAACAAAAACGCCCATGTAACAATAATGAAGTCACTGGCAATAGAAGGTAAGGAAAAACTCTGCCATGAAGCTTCGATCTCAGTCATAAGATAGAAAAGAAGACGTTGTCCAATGGAGGGTAAATTAGCAATCTATAAAAGTATAAACCAAGGGTAAAGTCGCAGGGTAAAATTTACCATTAAAATTAATAAAAACATAGAGTGTATTCGCTAGGGAGTGCATTAAACGTAGAGTTAAATTATCCAGGAATAAATTAAAAATGCAGAGTTAAAAAATTTTTGTGGGTGAGTGTGTTGAAATGCATGGAAAATTTTTCATAAAAAAAAATAACACGCAGAGTGTATTCGCCAGGGATGTAATACAATGCAGAGTAAACAAAGGAGCTATGGTGCCAACCATGAATACAATTTCTTGAGGGTAAGATGCCAAGAAGAGTGGGTTGAATGCTGGGTAAGTAAGGGTGGAAATGAAGAGATTACTAAACACAATTTTCAAACGCTGAGAACATTTAGGACGCAGAGGTGAAATAACATGCAAAGACCATTGCAAAGGCGAAAATCAAAATGAAGAGATAAGAAGGGGTAAACAGCTTTGTAAACACACCCTTCGCTCATCATCCACACACAAAAAAGCAGGGCATTAAGATCTATAGGTATATTAACACCGAAGTGATGATCGTCGATCTGACTCCTGGATGACTGCTTAGGCATGGAATGATGATCTAGGGATGATGAAGAAGTATAAAGCACAAACTCTTCACAATAAATCAATAAAACCAACAGGACAGTCACAAAATTCAAGGATCGATTGCCAAGGGAATTAGTTCAAGCAAGGAGCTTAAGGCTATGCTGAATTTAAGTTCTCGACTAAATGCTAGGTAAAAAACTTTCTTTACACAATTAAAAGTATAGAAATGAAAGCGTAAGATAAATTGTAATCTACCATGCAAAATAAAAGCATGCGTACTGTAGCCCAAAGTGACCGCTCTGAGTCGTTGTCCCGCACACTCCGTGCATCTCCCACTTGCCAACCGATGAGACTTCACAGGTACCTCCCAACCAATGTGAGGGGTACTCTTCTCCCCCCTTAGCCCCCTGAGACGCAAAGGGGCCACACACACCAAACCAGAGAACAATTATCTCCCAGCTCGCCTCGCAAGGCTAAGCTACTACTCCTCACCGAGATGGGTATCCCAACTCCCACAACATAAGTCAATCAAGTCAAAAATTCTGTAGCGTAACGTTACGCATAAAAGAAGAGATCCATACTCCTCCTCCTCCATCCTTTATATAGAGTTTCTAAGTGATTTCTTTCCCAAATTCCCAATTAATTTAATTTTCGATAAATTAATTCAGAAAAATCCTCCCCCATACACATGTCACCCATCCCCTTAGTTGCACTAGAAATTAATTTCAATAAATAATTATTTACTCCCATTTCCATCACCCACCTAAAAGCGTTCCTAGAATCGCTCCTAGGTGTCCCCATATTCCCTTACACATTTTAATGACGTATGCCCTTACTAAATTCCTAGTTGAGTTCAATTTAGAAAGTTCTTAAAGTCAAGATTCCTTACTAAGTTTGTCATTCTTCTTTTTCCTTATGTTTCCCTTTTTCTTTATGTTTCCCTCTTTTTCCCTTAGTTTCCTAATTCTTTTTAAGTTTCCTTGTTTTCCCTTTTTATCTAAAACTCAAATTAGCAAGTGTAGAGAATTACCTTTTACCCCTCTTTTCTTTTAATTAATAAATTTTAATTAGCATATGTAGAAAAACAATCAAATCCATTTTAAAATTTTAATCCCTCAATATAAATTGATTTTAATAAATTAATTGAATTTCTTACCCCTTTTCATCACATGTTTAATGATTATTATTATTATTATTATTTTTTACCCCAAGTATCACTTAGACCTAGATTTTAATTTCCGAGGCTGGGCAACATTTTTATTAGGAATTTTTTTTTTAAATATTTCTTATCACAACATTCGTTCTAAGGCCATCTAGGTTCATTCACTTATTAGTTAACAATGCGACGTGCCCTTCAGGACACACTAGGTGCTCCAAGGGTGCCACTTGCCTCATTCTGTTTTTCGTTGGACCTTGACCTAATCTACTGTTCAACGTCATAGCTATCGAATGCGATGATCCAGGATGTGGATCGACTTAGCCGTGAGTGCCCCCTCATTCGATACCTGCAAGGTACTCATGTTAATAACATGTGTAGGATCACTAATATAATGTCTCAAAACAGATACATGAAAAACATCGTGCATACGCCTTAAGGAATCATGCAAGGCTAGTCGATAGGCCATGGACCCCTTTCTCTCCACAATCTTGAAAGGTCCCACGAACCTAGGAGAGACTTTATCTCCCTTTCCAAACTTGATCTAAATATTATGTGGTTTTACACGTAAGAAGACTCTATCACCAACTTCGTAACTATGGTCGACACGGTGCGCATCGACATAACTCTTCTACCGATCCTGTGCTTCTTTGATCCTTTTTCTTATTGTTTTCATTTGATCTTCCATTTCTTGGATCGATTCTAGTCCCACCAAGACCCTATCCTTAAGCCGATCCCAACTCAAAGGTGTCCGACATGGTCACCCGTAAAGAAACTTGAAAGGCGCCATCTTAATGGTTCTTTGGTAACTGTTGTTATATGCGAATTCCTCCAGTGGTAAGAATTCTTCCCAATAATTTTGTTGGTCCATCACGTACATGTGCAACATGTCTTCCAATATTTGGTTTGTTCATTCAGTCTGCCCATCAGTCTCCATGTGATATGAAATACTAAAGTTAAGTTGGGTTCCCAAGTCTTCTTGGAAACTAGTCCAAAATCATTCGGTAAACATCGATCCTCGATCAGATATAATCCTCTTAGGTACTCCATGAAGCCTCAGAATCTCACTGATGAAAAATCTAGCTATGTCAGGTTCCTGATATGTCATATGCACATGAATAAAATGAGCACTCTTCGTCAGAGTGTTGACTACCACAAAAATTGAGTCGTGTCTCCTAGCTGTCAGTGGAAATCCAACAATGAAATTCATTGAAATGACCTCCCATTTTGATTCCGGAATAGCGTTGGATGTAGTAATCCTTTCATATGTCTATGTTCAGCCTTTACCTACTGACATTCTAGACATCTGGCCACACAGTTGACTATGTTTGCCTTCATTCCTTTCCATAGGAATAACAGTTTAAGGTCCGCCCTCATCTTCGTGACTCCTGGGTGGGCCATGTACACTGCTCTGTGAGCCTCGTTTAGGATCAAACTCCTCAACTCGTCGTTCGGTGGTACACAAATCCAATTTTTAAACCTCAATAATCCATCATCGTCCAACATAATTCCTTCAAATCTTGGTATCAACATTGTGTTTTGTCCGATAAAATCCTTGACCTCTTTGTACCAGTCATCGTCACGTTGTAAAGTTAGAATCTTTTCATGTAGATTTGTTTGAAGAGGTGACACCGAAAATATGCATGGTGTTTGACTCAAAGCATCTACCACTCGGTTCACTGTTCCCTTTATGTAAGCAATTTCAAAATCATACTCGCTAAGCAATTTTGACCAACATCGTTGTCGTGCATTAAGGTCGCTTTGTGTAAAGATGTGTTGTAGTCCACAGTGGTCCGTTTTTAGTTCAATTTTTTGTCCAAAAATGTAGTGTCTCCAAACCTTCAAGGCATATACAATTTCTAACAACTCCAAATCATGCGTTGCATAGTTCTCCTCATGCCTTCTCAACTTCCTCGAGATGTAAGTGATCACCCAACCGTCTTGCATTACGACTCTGCCTAATCCTTCCTTGGATGCGTTAGTGCGTACCAAGAAGTCCGTGTCCATTTGGGACCTTTAGTTTCAATGTTGTTGTCAATATCTCCTTGAGCCTCCAAAACGATTCCGCGTATTTCTCAGTCCAAACAAACTTCTTGTTCTTCTTCTGCAATTCTGTGATCAGATTTGCTATTCTTGAGAATCCATCGATAAACCATTAGTAGTATCCTACTAAAACCATGAAGCTACACACTTCTGGACATTCGTCGGTGCAGGCCATTTCATAATAGCCTCAAACTTTGCTGGATCCACAACGATACCTTCGTCGGAGATGACATGCCCTAAGTAGTGAATCTTTGATTGATAAAACAAGCATTTGGACAATTTCCCATACAATTTTTTCTCTCGCAAACACTATAGTACCAAGCGTAAGTGCTCATCATGCTCCTCCATCGTCCAAGAGTAAATCAAAATATCGTCAATGAATACTTGGACGAACTTGTCTAAGTACTCATGAAACACCCTGTTCATTAAACTTATAAATACCCCTGAGGCGTTTGTCAGTCCAAACGGTAAAATAGTAAACTCATAATGTCCAAACCTCATCTTAAAAGAGGTCTTAGGGATGCCATCCTCCTTGATCCGTAACTGGTGATAACCTGATCGCAAATCGATATTTGAAAACACCATCGCACCCTTCATTTGATCAAACAGATCATCAATCCTCGAAAAGGGATACTGATTCTTGATTGTTGCCTTGTTCAATTGACGATAGTCAATGCATAGTCTCCACGACCCATCCTTCTTTCGTATGAAAATAACAGGCACACCCCATGGTGACACACTTGGATGTATAAGTCCCAGGTCCAACAACTCCTTCAGTTTCATTCTCAACTCCTATAACTACGGGGTCAACATCTAATAAGGCGTTCTAGCTATCGGTTCATTCCCTGGTTTTAGGTCTATGGTAAATTCAAATTCCCTCTCCGGTGACATCCCAGGTAATTCCTCAGGAAGATGTTCTAGACCTTCCACTACTCCCTTCTCATTTAACGCAAGGATCACATAAATCTTACATCCCTTGCGCATGCTCTTCCATAGCTGCAAGGAAGAGATAAACCTCAGGGAAACTCCCTGGTTCTGACCTACAATCACGCGTCTCTGTCCCTCATCATCGACCAAGCTCAACCGTTTCGTCTTATAGTTGAGTATCGCCTCATGCGATTCCAACAAGTCCATACCAATCGTGATGTCATAAGATCCTAAAATTGTGATGTACAGGTTGGCCCTGGTGAAAAACTCTCCCAGGTTAAGGGTACAACCCGTAAGCTTCCCACGAAACTTCTGTTTGGCTCTCGAATCCATTTCTACAAGGCTAAACTCATCCAAATCAACTTCCTTTACCTTAATTCTCCTAGGCACTGCCCTAGAAATGAAACTCTTTGTAGCATTGGGATCAATCAAAATACTAAGGGTCTGGTCAGCGATGATACCTGACATCTTGATCATAGTCGACTGGTGCTCTGCTTGGCGTTTATCAACCACAACATGAATCCGATGGGCCTTGCCCAAATCTCCCATAGTAGTGGGTCTGGCTGATCCATTTTCTCTAGTACTGTCCACTAGGAAATCGTGCTGGTAATGTGGCTCTCCACATTCCAACCCACCTTCTTCGGTCCAGTATCTCTGGTACCCAAATTAGAATTTGAATCCTAACATTAAGGCCCAACACGAACTTGTTGACCTTAAGTTTCCTAGTAGTTTGGTGCAGAGCATACTAAAGCAACTCCAAAATGGGCCTCGTACTCAGGCACCGTATGGCCACCCTGTCACAAGGTGTTAAACTAGTTGAGCCGATGCTCAATGAATCCCTCTGATAGATACCTTTTGTGGAACCATTCCTCGAACTGTTCCCATGACATGTCTTCGACTACCATGTTCAAATGCGGTAGGAGCGTCTTACACCATAGAAGAGCATTCCCCTTCAGTTGAAATACTGCCATGCAAACCTTCAAGTTGGAGGTATATTCATGAAATCCAAAGCACATCACCATAATCTCTGACCATGCCTCAGAGGCTGTGCCATCCGGGCACCAAAGAGCTTGGGAAAAATACCTTCTCGATTTTTCCTTGAAATCTTAACAGTACTGGTTGGGTGCGTTGTGGAACCTCAGAGTTACAGACACTCTAGCCTCATCTCAGTACAGATGGTGAATCAAGGCCTCTGATAATTTTTGGAAGGACCTTGTCCGACCATCATCATCCCTTCAACAATCGAATCTAGCCCAAGAACTTATTCTTCCCCTTCGAGGTTAGACTCCGAGGGGGCAGGCAACTCTAGAGGCATCACACCTCCTTCCACGACACCATGCCACAAACCTCTGTGGCGTCCTCTAAATAGGTTCACCACAAGGATACGTTAAAGTTTTAACAACGCTAGGTTAAAAATTAAGGGTTTACTGCAGTGGAAATCTTGGTGATCCACAGTCACAGGGTTGAACCTGCTCTGATACCATATGTAAAGTCCCCAAACATTACGACTAAAAGCGAAACAAGTGCATTTTTTTTTTCTTTTGTGTAGGGAGGAACAAAATGATGACACAATTAACCACATAACCTGACGATGAGCACACACACGCATATTAGGAAACAGACAACAACGACTCAACTCACTCGCACAACGAGCAATTGGGAGAAACATGCGTAACCCAAAAGATAGAAACAACTACCTGCCTGACACAAACATGAAAAAGCCTTCAAGCTAAAGGAAAACATCCACAACCATGACACAATGGCCTCGACGGGTAGGAACTAGAACCTATATGGCACGCAACCAAATGCATGGAGGCATTACAACCCAAGCACCAACAACAACTACAATGATCAACAACACCCACCACAGGAAGCACAAACTCTGGCCATGTTATCATTCACCTCTATCCAATAGGGCATGCCATGATCCCCTCATCAGGAATCATGCCGTCCCCAGGTGATAAGTGCGAAAATAACCCAGACGCAACATAACCTATCTGGACCAAGGACTCGAGGAAAATCCAATGTGCTAGGAGCTAGAATAATTGACAAGAAGATTACACCCAC